>JAVDOI010000465.1:0-34456 GCA_032191485.1 Leptoclinus maculatus
CTCACCTTTGGCAGCCGACGCAGACGAGCACGATGAGGATGGTGACCACGAAGTGCGGACGCCGCTGCGATTGGCTCCCAGGAGCAGCAGGTTTTGGGTAGGTCAGGGGCGTCGCTCTTCTCCTCGGCTGTCATCCATGACACCCGGCTTCCCTCTCTCGCTTTCCCCCTCACTTCACTTCGCTGGAGCTCAAACTCCACCACACACAAGAAGAAAAGGAAAAAAAAAAAAAACCTCTGCAGGGACGACGACGATGATGGGTGGAGGGAGAAAAAAGAAAAGAAACAGAAGAATGTGAGTGACAATGAGAGATAAGAAGAAACCTGAAGAAATGCTGCATGTGTGTGTGTGTGTGTGTGTGTGTGTGCGTGTGTGTGTGTGTGTGTGTGTGTTGTGTGTGTGTGCTGTGCGTGCATGCGCTGTGTGTGCGTGTGCTTGGTTTGCCTCTGGCTTTTCGTCACTGTCTCTTTCTGACATATCAGTTTCTATTTTTGACTCACGAGCAGAATAATGCACAGAAAATAGAACACCTCATCACACACACTCTTTTCTTTTTTGTTGTTAAAAAAAAGATCAAATGATACCGCGGCATTCGTTTGACTAGCCAGAGAGATTCTTGTGTTAGTTTAACAGGGAAAGAAGCTCCCCAGGAGTGCCGTCTCAACAGATCCACTGGCTGCTACGCTTCATTTATTCATTCATTCTCTCTCTCTCATCTCCCAATCAACAGTGGCTCCAATACTCCACAACGAGATGTTCAATCTGTTAAATGGCGGGCACACGTTACTACGAACAAGGAAGTGCTCTCTTGTACCTCGAGTACGTGGTTCAACCTCTACCTGACACACAAGGGCAAATACACCATCCACTAAAGACACACACACACACACACATACACACAGACTAATAAAATGAACCCTGAGGACATGTGCATGCTGTTCCTACACTACTCGATTCGTTTATAGACAGATTTTGTACACTACGTGTTGTTTTTTAAAGAGTAGTAAGTTTTTTGGGGCAAATGAGTTTACTTGCTTTCCTTTCTGAAAGTAGCACGAGGAAAACAGACACCAGTGACAGAAACGTAAAGAAATGGACTGCCATTTTGAAGCCTCGAGTTCGGTGAAGAATTTCACCGTCGCCATTTTGGAATACGGCCGGCGCCATCTTGGCTTTTTTTTTTGCAAACGATGAACGGAAGTTCATCAATACAGCATGATGTTCATTTAGTACATTATGGTCCATTTAGAGTCAAACAGACCATAAAGCAGGGGATGCTTTAGGGGCGGGGCTACACAGTGATTGACAGGTCTCTACCAGAGACGTATACGCTGTTCATTGGTTGGTCAACCAGCCAGACCTGCCGGACCAAACGCTACCAAACTGGCCCAGGGAGGAGAGGGAAGCTAAGCTAACCCGGCTAGGACCTGAGGCTACTACCACTACCCAGGCATGCTCCTGGCTGTCTGAATGGTCGCAGAACAATAAGACGGATGAAAGCAGCGGGAGGTCGGTGACTGTTGAGGTCCACGTCGTCACAGAGACCTGGATCCATGGTGGTCCAGGATCAAGCTGCACAATAATTGATCCTTGAATCCTTGAAGTATTTTCATTCTGATCAGCACGAAATAACAGAAAAATTCGTGTGTCCATGTTCAGGAAACCAATTGATTGCATTTGGTCAGTACCATGATACTGGGCTGACTGGGTGTATTCATCATCTCATCATAAGACCTCGTTTGGTTGGTTCAACCTGTTTTAATTTAGTAAATCTCCTCGAAGGCTACTGAGGCTCATCGGCCTAAGACATTTGGAGAATTAGAAACAGTTGTCAATACTCCGCACATTCCAACACATCGCTGTAGCATTCCTTTATGAGCGGAGACAATGGCCACAATGTGGTTGTAAGTATTAGATTAGAGAGAAAGCTGAGGAATCCAAAGCGACAAAAGCAAGCAGTGAGCAGAAGGACGTCATGGCAAGATACTGTATATAATGTGTGAGAGAGAGAGAGAGAGAGAGAGAGAAGAGAGAGAAGAGAGAGAGAGAGAGAGAGAGAGAGAGAGAGAGAGGGAGAGATTTTGGAATATACCACCACAGGATCTGGCTTTGGCTTTCTGTTTCTTGGAGATAAAACTGCATCTTTTTTTCCTCCATGTCCTCTTTTCTTGGTCCTTCTCTCTTCCTCTCTCTCTCTCTCTCTCTCTCTCTCTCTCTCTCTCTCTCTCTCTCTCTCTCTCTCTCTCTCTCTCTCTCTCTCTCTCTCTCTCTCTCTCTCTCTCTCTCTCTCTCTCTGTCTGTCTGTCTGACCCTGCAGATATGTGAGGCGATGCACGGCGAATGAATTAGCAGAGCACAGGCCTCAGACAGCCCTTTATGGAATAGACAGACAGGCATGAGTGCAACACCGCGGAGAGAGGGAGAGAGAGAGAGAGAGAGAGAGGGAGAAGGAGGGAGGGAGGGTAAATGAAAGCGAAGGGGAAGAAGAGAGAGGTGATGAGAGACAGGAGAAAATGAGTGGGATGAAAGGACAGACAGGTGGGAGAAGATGCAAGAGACCGGAGAAAAAGAGGGGAGCACGCTGGAATCATGACGACGAGGGGAGGGTGTGATAAATAGTGTGTGTGGAGGGGGGGGGGGGACAGAAGAAGAGGAAGTGGGTGAGATAAATAGTGGGGAAGCCTATGCGATGAGCGTAGGGGAGGGAAGGGAGGGGGAACAGAGAGAGAGAGAGAGAGAGAGAGAGAGAGAGAGCGAGAGAGAGAAGGGGGAGAAGATGAAGAAGAAAAAAAGGAGGCAGCAACGATGAGAAGGAGGTCATCAGCGGTCTGTTTCTGCCTGCATTCTGTCAGCCCCCCCACTTCTGAAATATTCAGAGGAGAAACACATAGAGGGGGGGGGGGCACAATGTCTTCCTGCACACACACACACACACACACACACACACACACACGTCTTAGCAGCACGCTTAACAGTATGTGAAGCTCAGAAGTGGCGAACAAGACTCCGGAGGAAAAGGAGGAGGAGGAGAAGGAGAAGGAGGAGGAGGAGGAGGCAGTTTTTGTGCACAACGCACTAACGCCCCTGCAGCATGCAACGATGAAGATGAAGACGAAGACGACGACGACACACAGTTTAGGGTACGAGAATGTTTCAGAGCATCACGATGAAAAAACACAAAAAAGCAGCATGTTGAGCTGCATCCTGCTGCTGCCGGTGATTATACTACAGATGTCAGTGGCGACGACGATGATGGTGATGGTGATGATGATGATGAAGGTGATGATGATGATGAAGGTGCAGCAGCTACTAACACCGACGGTTAATGACGGCGATAATGAGGTCAAACTGAGAACTGCGAAGACGCGTCGAGGGGCGGATGCAGCCGGCAGAGCAGCGAGCAGGATGCAGCGGTGCAGCGCGACCACAGGGTGGAAGGTTTCCTCTGTGTGTCTGAGATCACACACACACACACACACACACACACACACACACACACACACACACACGCACATACAGAGAGAGAGCCCAAACAAAACACACCAGCATGTAACGCTAGATGGTTGTGCTGCAAATCTCACGATTGCACAATGACTGTGCAAATGAAAAGTCAAAGCCTCGGATGTACCGACTCTGCAGCCTCTTTGTGATGCTCAACAAAGAGCTAATTGTAGTTTCTGCTCCCAGTTCTGCTTAAAAGAAGATTGTTGAACTGATTGTTTTCATGTTTATGAGGCAATCAGAGGGTCGTGTCCTTAATTCCGAGCCCGTTCCATTAAAATGTAGTGCAGTTTAATTTCTTTGAGGATCCATCGGGTAGCGTTTGTTCTGCAGCCCCTGAAAGTTTACTTGTGGAAATGAAATCATTTTACAGATTCAAATCAAGAGCTGTTAACCCCTTACAGCCCAGCCAGGCCTCTAAGATCAGCTGACCCAAACACTTTGATGTGTTCCAGACTGAAAGCCATCGGTTCCCCTCAGAGCGACATCCTCAAACTCCACTGAAGCTTTTAAAAGCCTCCTTAAACTTTTACATGACGGCCAACAATTAACAATGTTTTCCTTTCATAACATTTAACTCATGTAACTCTTTATATTACTACTTTATGGGGATTTATTTGAGCTTAAGACAAGATAATTCTGTATCAGTCCCACAGCGGGGAAGTTAGCAGAGGAGTTTTAGATAATTAGATATTTAAATGAGTACTTCATTACCAAGAGGCTGGTTTGTGAACGAGGCCTTCGACTATATAAATACCTTAAAAAGGACCTTTTTTTTCAGGCTTCTAAATAACCTGATTTCAGTTACATCTCAGGGATGACGTTTACATTTACAGTTACATTTTGAATTACACCGTGAGATGAATTATTTACGCCCTCTGTAGTCAAGACATTCTGTGTCGGACGGCTTTTAACTGAGAGAGCAGAACAACGGAGTAAAAGCGACTTCAACGGAGTGAAAAGCCGGAGGAAGCACTAACGGAGCAGCTTTTGTGAGGTATATAAAGCAAATTAAAGTCAACATCAGCATTTCATGTTGCAGCTGCTGTGAGAGAATTATTTTCCGGAATATCAAGTGCACGGATACCACACTGTGAAGCGTATGGAAGTAAAATACATTATTAGTATCGATCGATGCCCTCGTTCATATTGACTGAAAGAAGGAAACATTTCAATAAGCTGAAATTCTCCAGTGTACAAGTGAGTGCTGTACACGCTGTTATTGGATTCCCTTAAAACAAGATGCAACAGCAACATAGTTTAATTTTACAAATTCAACCGTATACGTCAATCACCGTGTAGCCCCGCCCCTAAAGCATCCCCTGCTTTATGATCTGTGTGACTCTAAATGGACCATAATGTACTAAATGAACATCATGCTGTATTGAAGAAGACTTGAAACTAGAGATTGAGACCATAAACTCATGTTTACAATGTTTACTGAGGTAATAAATCAAGAGAGAAGTAGAGTCATTTTCTCATAGACGTCTATACAACCAGAGGAGTCGCCCCCTGGTGGACACTAGAGAGAATGCAGCTTTAATGCAGCATTGGCTTCACTTTGCAGAACCGGAGGATGCCGCCTGGTTGAATGCAGGTAAATAATGTGTGTGGAGCCCAAAAGAGGCCGAAATGTAATCTGGAAAACCTTTTATTGGTTAAAATGAACATGTGCAACAACATGGTCGTACACATCGTCTATCAACTCCAACTCCAGTCGCTAACCGGACTGTAAACAACGAGCAGCGCATGAACAAAGTTTAAACTTTGCATACACACACTGAGACATTTGACCTAAAACATATGATACTAAACCAGTTCAGTGACCTTGTGCTCCTCACCTGGAGAACAGCAAACTTTCCAATTCAGCCGGTCACTCTCGCGTGTCTCTCCCACCCAAAGCTGCCTGCACTTACCACATAAAGACCCCCCCCCCCCCCCCCCCCCATAGAAAAAATACACTTTTTCCCTCCACACTGGATTAACAAAGCCAACGTCCATGCAATTTTCCTAATTGTAGCTGGAGATTCACAAGGCCGATATGTTCCCGTCATCTTCCGCAGCGCAGCTTTCAGTCTCTGTCATCACATTAGGACAAATCCAACTAAGTGATTATTATCAAGGGCAACAATAGAGTAAACCCCCGAGATATGAAGATCTGTGTGTGTGTGCGTGTGTGTGTGAGAGAGACGAAGGGTAAAGCATACTGTTGCTCAATAAATTAATTCAATTAAATAAACGCATGCCACTTTGTCGGCTTTACACAACCACGACATCCGTCTGACAAACAGGTGGTATGACATATTGTTTCAAACATCACCTCTTCAGCATCGACCTGCAGCTGCATATCAACCTGTAAAGCTGCCTCGCCCTCCAAAACGCCCCACCCTCCAAATCCCTCTGTCACGCTATCCGACGATCAGGCATCCATGCGGCACATAATAATCTGTGATGGACAGAAATAAATGGCGACGACAGAAAAAAAGGAAGAAAGAAAGAGGGGAGTGTAGAGGACGACGTGTCTTCTGAACATTGCGAGGCAAGTTCATCAGAGACCCGGACTACAACAGCACGTTACATCTGGAGAGGAGAGGAGAGGAGGAATCACATCATGTCCGTGGCAATCTCCGGTCCCCGCGGGACACCACTGCAGCGAGCATAACAACATGGAGTGATGGGGAGACAGAGAAAGAGAGAGGGAGAGAGAGGGAGGCAGATAGACAGTGGGTGAGGAGGGACGAGGGGGGGGTTAAAGCTTAACCCTCTGACATTTTCGCCATCGGCTGCAATGCCTATCTCTAAGCCTCACACACCCACTGAGGACTAAGACCTTGTACCGGCACTTGGAAATTCAGTTCGCAATTCCTCCCAAAGTGACCTGTAACAAAGCCGCCACATGACAGATCCCGTGAACGTCCCGCACCAACGTTCTAATCACATAAGCAAGAACCAATTTGGCTTTTGGAGTCAAAAAGCTCAACGCTTTTTGGCAGCATCTGTCTTTTAATGAGCATTAAGTGACAAGTGTAGGGTTATCTCTAATTAAACACGTTTTAAGCACATTAGAGCGGTTACATCAACAGGGTGTCTCCAGTTGTGCAACACGGGGGTTGCAAAATGCAGTTGTAGCCCATTTATGCTACGCAAGAAAAACATGAGAGGATTAAAAAAAATTGTATATTTTTGGAATTTGAATCAGGAGGGATATAAAAGGCAGGAAAAAACAATTATCTGTTCAGATAATATGGACGGTAATCGTAACATACTGTATGAAACTTGACATCAGGGAAAATTATGTAAGCTGTGTCCTGTGGTCCACCCGTCAAATGCAGCTTGATCCGGGATGCCACAATGGTGTCAGGCCTCTGTAAAGATGAGGTCACCAAACTCCCGTTGCCGAGTCAGCCTGAAGTCTTCTTTCATCCATCTTGTTTTCTTACAACCAGACATTAGCCAGGAGGAGCAGACTGGGTAGTGGAGTAGCCTTAGGTCCTGTAGCTGGGTTAGCTTAGCTTCCTTCTCGGCTCTCCTTCCTCTCCTTCTGGGGCGGTCGACTCTTTCGGTGACGTCTGGTCCAGCAGGTCTGGCTTGGTGGTTTGGAAGATACCATGGGCATTGATCGTCTCAAGGTCCTCTGCACTTTATCCAATTCCCACGCTTCCCCTTCAACGAATTGCTATACGCGCTCCGGTAATAAACAAGAAAACAAAAATGTAGCGAAGTTCATGGGAGCTACCGGCATCTACAATGCGCCGCCGTTTAATGCCAGATATGGGGCATTTCTATTGCCGCTCAACGGCTGAGCCGGTGGCTCGCAGCTAACAGCGCTAATAGTGCTAACAGTGCAAAACAACGGGTTTACCTGAGGGGGAACCGGAGGGTGCTACACTTCCGTGACGACGCCGACAGCCGCGGTTATCGGCTGTAACCGGCGTATGAGAGCAGTGCAGAGCGGCGGTCGTGAGCTAGCTAGTGGGGCACGCTAACATGCGCTAAAAGCACGCGTCAACAAAGCCAGAACAAGGTATGATAACGACAGACTTCCCTCTCTGCTCAGGTAGACATTACTCCACTATATCTTTACATAGACAATAGCTGTGTGCTGCTATATTAATGCTCTGAATATCTTGTATTACACCTTTTGAACGTGATCATAGCTTCTGTTGTTATATTACACTTTTTCAAGGACAAGGTTATTGATATAAATCCCAATAAAAGACCTCAGCCTGATGTAGCATGCTCCTTTTTGCCATAGACCTCTATTGCCTCTATAAATTGACCTCACTGTTGCACTGGGTGAGGCGTTCCTTCATTACCACGAGCGTTGACTATAGTTTATTTTGAGTCCACCCGTCCATCACTGCTGCTGTAAATACTCACTAGAGCACAACATGTGTATTAATCCTGTTGGAAATAGTTGGAAAAATAAAACACTATATATATTTGTGACTCTTTTTTTGTACCACAGAAGCAAATTTCAAGCATCTTGTTTATTTTTACAGTAACATTTGGTCACCGTTCATCCGCACTACATCCTCTAAACCTATTATGTAATTTGCACATGAATAAATTATAGGCTGTATATTATATATGACTGCACTTGGACCCGCTACGTGATTGTGATGCTATTTTTGCTCATGCAAAGACTCGTGGTGCGTCTGCCACATATATATATCCTCCATGACGATGTGGGTTTGGGGAAAGAAGAAAAAAAAAAACGGATTCATAATCTTAAAATGTTAAACAGATAAACATTTGTAAAACCCACTGCCTTCTATTCTCAGCAGAGGACAGTTGGCAGCTCCACTCCGGTTGCTGTTGGGTATAAAGAAGTGTTTGTTTTATCCGTTCCACACCCGATCGCACGCCTGTGATGTCCTCGAACGGCAACCATCACGCTGTTTTATTTTTAGACTTACACAGGGATTTTAACATTTCACTCGTTTGCCTCATCCTGTGTCGCAATGGCGAAATCTTTCCGCCATAAAAGACAACAAAGAAAATCCCAAAGGTTGCTCGACGGATTTCTTTGTTTCGGGGTTGAGTGTGTGTGTGTGTGTGTATGTGTGTGTTTTAACTGCTGAGTGCAGGATGTGCAAAGCGAATAACATCTATAAACGGGGAGCTAAATGATAAAGTGAAACTAAAACTCTGTTAGCATACATACCCTGAAACCCAATGCTGAACGGGAGCATTCACTCTTGCTGTGTATGTAAATTGTAAAACCTAAGGGAGGTGTGCATGTGTGTGTGTGTGTGTGTGTAAGTTTCCACTTGTAAAGAGGCTGTGCGGGTCAAGCTAATAAAAAAAATAGGAGGAAAAGACTGGATACAGTTTGTTCTTTCCGTGCTTTCTGAGTGCACAGAGGACAGTTCCAGTGAGAGACTCCATAAGCCGCTAAGACGGTATAGTGCTGATCCTACAGACTCAGGCAAGGCGAGACCCCATTTTCCTCTCACTTGACTCGACTTAATTAACCAGAATGAGTCAGAAGCAACATTCAGGATTTAAGATTCATCCTTATGGGATTTAGGATCTCTCTCTCTCTCTCTCTCTCTCTCTGTTTATGGTTGACTTCAGTGCTAACTTCCTGCTCATTACTTTAATGATGGCGCTACTGTGAGCTCAAAGCTCGCGAGTGCAGTTTTCTTTTTTTTTCTTTTTTTCTTTACTGCAGTCTGGGAATAGCAAGAAACACACACACACACACACACACACACACACACACACAAACACAAACTCAGCGACAGAATCGAATCACATCAAAATCTCACACATGCATTATGTATGTGAGTCGTCGCGAGAAAAAAACCCAACAAAAACAGCCAGCAGCCTTGTCGGAAAAAAACTTCCAAAAATCCGAGAGTCTTTTTCACAGCATGGATCAGTGCGCAAGTCGCACGATGCGCACTGTTTCTCCGTGGGCCGTGCATCAAACATTTACTGACAATAAAAGTGTTAATGACAGGAGGGAAAAGTAAATGGGAAGCTGGGTAAAGAGCGGCGAACATCTTTTGTTCTCTGAAGTATCAGCATAACTCCCTACATAACTGTAATACGGAGAAAGAGTCTGACAGACAGATATATACAACCCCAGCTCTCCGCTTCTTCTTCTTCTTCTTCTTCTTCTTCTTCTTTTTTGCTTTAGATGCATTATTCATCTGTGTGCCAATTTGGAGGAACCCTCCCAATCCCCCAGCTAGCACCAAAAAGAGGAGAAGCAATGAGAAAGAGAGAGAAAGAGAGAGAAACAAGTCACAGCGAGAATGTCAGAAAAAACCCAGCAGAACAAAAGAAAGAGTGAGACAGACGCAGGAGGAGCAGCGATGGCTCAATCTCTGATAGCTGCAACGTAGTGAAACATCCAAAACAGGCTTTTCTAATGATCCAGGCAGAGTTCCCCCTATGTGTTTGTGATACTCTCAGCTCTTGCCCGACTTGTCTACTCGGAGCAGATTAATGACGATTTCCTCGCTTAAAGACTCTTAACCCGTCGAAAAACAAAGAAACACGGAGAGCAGAGACTCACTTCTGTTAGCAGGAAACCGAACCGTGCGGTGTCGCTAAGTCACACGCTGCAGAATAAATGTTAGTGATGGAACCAGAATCACCTTCATTGGTCAAGTGTGCATGCACATAGAAGGAATGTGACTCTGTTTTTTAGCTTTTCTCTCAATATACTTACTTGTTATTAGGGGTGTAACGGTTCACAAAATCCACAATTTGGTTCGGTACGGTACGGTACAGTGGAGCCACGGTTCGGTACGTTTCGGTACGTTTTCAATACAGTAGAAAACTATAAATGCCAGAGAAACGTACTTGATTTTAAAATATATTTATTCATTAAAACTAACATCATAAAGCTATTCTTTGACTTTGAACAATGATGGAACTATACCTGAGTGACCCATCTTCTGGGGTAAAAAATGTAATGTAGTATTGTTACTTACATCTTCTCCATCATCATTGTAGTATGAACAATGATGGAACTATACCTGAGTGAACGTGGCTCTTCATCTCATTCAGTGGTGAGGTAATGTGTGTTACAGTCAGGTAGCGTTGTGTAGCCCTCGACGTCCAGGCATCCGTTGTCAGAGCAGCAGCGGGTGCCTCGGACATGTGATTCTCTACTTGTGCTTTTGTTTTCTTGTACAAAGCGGGAATTACGGTTTGGCTGAAATGGGCTCGTGAAAGAGTAGTGTAACGGGGTCAATAACATTCAGCAGGTTCATAAAGCGTTTTACACTACAGGTCTCATGTCCGCGGCTGTAAGTGTACCAACCGCCGTGGTGGTCGCTTTAGCTCTCATCAGCAAGGAACAGCTACTTAAATGCTTCGGGAGAGTTTGAAGCGTGTGTGCTGCTCCAGGTTTTCGTTTAGTTTCACCCACTGCCACACTGGGGTGATGCCGGCGTAAATGTGTTAACATGTTTGAGGTATTCCCACTGATGTAGCCTACACTCGTGTAGCAAATGCGACATAGCGTTGTTTTTTTATCCACCACTCTCTCACCATCGCCCTCATAGTTCACAGAGAAACCAAAGTGGCTCCAAACACCAGACCTGTAGGCCGTTGGAGGATCTTTTATTCCTGGTCTATTACTAGCCATGTTGCACCGAGCTAACGTTAGCTTCGTGTAGCATGTCTCCCAGCTCAAAGTGCCCGACTGGAGTAGGAAGTGTTTCTTTGGTGGTGGGCGTGTCAGAGAGCACGCTGTCCGTTACGTCATGTGTGTTGCCAGTTTGAGAACAGTGGCTCCACCGAAAACATAATATATCCCACAATTTAAGCTTCTGCATTTCCAAATGCACTAGTATGAACGTATTGTTCGGTTCGTCATGCGTACCGAACCGCGAGCCTCGTACCGAACGGTTCAATACGAATACGCGTATCGTTACACCCCTACTTGTTATGTATACCAGCATGGGTATACAAGGACTGGATGGTTGTGTTTACATGTGTATAGGATTTATATTGACAGTGACAGATTATATGTATACATATAATCTGTCACATATGTATACATATTAAAAAACAAACTGGAAGAAACTGTAAAATGATCATCTGTAATGGCAGTGGTTTTGGTGTTTACGACCTCATCGTGTCTCGATAACGTCAACGATCAAACCAGCGGTCCTCCCAGTCGACCACAGTCGACCACAGCCGACAGCCGTTGAAGCCGTCCATCCCGGGGCCGCCTGCCCCAGATTTCACCCCACGCACACATTCGGCCTCCGTCTCATCCTCGCCCTCGCTGCAGGTTTTGTTACCTGTCATGGCAGCAGGCTGTCACATGCACACAGAGCAGAGCTCTCTAACATCGCCGCCTCGCAGAGGATGAAGTGGTCACTCATATAGCAGCGCCTCGTCACCATGATGGATGTGTGTGTGTGTGTGTGCGAGGGGGAAGGTGTGTGTGTGTAAGTGTGTGTGGGCTGGATCAGTAGGATTGCTGTTTAATCTGCTGTTGTCTCCCCATGAGGGAGCTCTGAGCTTTTAGACCTAACAGCTGGTTGTGTCCCCCCCCACCAAGCCCACATTACTGCACTACATAGAGAAGTAACCATGGCAGCGTATCCTCATACAACGGTTAGTATGATATCTTACAAAAAAAGTTACTCCTTATTTTTCTACAAAAAAAAATCCAGCAACACGTGTCAATTTCCGCTTCCTACATGCATACAGGCTTTTCAAAATAAACTTCCGTCTTCACAGGAAACAACTTAGTTAGGTTTATGCAACAAGACGATGAGTTAAGTTCAGGAAAAGATCGTTGTTTGGGTTACAATAACCACGGAAGTACCGCAACTACGAAGGACGGCCAGACGTTTGTAGTCCTAATAGTATCGACCAATCAACGGTAAGAGCAGGATTTGGTTGAATGCACAGACTGTATATAAGAAGTGGACGTAGTCACCGTGTCGTCGCCATCTTGTTTTTTTTGCAACCAGAAGTGACAGAAGAGGGTGGAGCTAAGAACAACCGAATGCTGAATGTGACAATTTTTAGGCGAACAAAAATGTTCCAATTAACTTTCATGAAGTGAAAACACACCGTGAACGGGTTAAAGTTGTGAGACGAAAACACGGACAACTCCCAGACTGGACTGTGGTAGCGACCTGTCAATCACAAGGTGAAGCCCCGCCCTAAAGCATCCCCTGCTTTATGGTCTATTTGACTCTAAATGGACCATAATTTACTAAATGAACATCATGCTGTATTGAAGAAGACTTGAAACTAGAGATTGAGACCATAAACTCATGTTTACAATGTTTACTGAGGTAATAAATCAAGAGAGAAGTAGAGTCATTTTCTCATAGACTTCTATACAACCAGAGGAGTCGCCCCCTGATCAATAATATCTATCTGTATAATATCCGACATGAGGGTTTTATAGTTGCACGCAGCCTCTATGTGATCATCTCTACTGTAGAGTTATGAAATAGCTCCAGTGCTGCTGTGAAGGGCGTTGGCTCTTCTGCTGAAGGATCTGTCAAACCGCGGAGGCGCTCTGAGGATTTGCCTGTCAGACTTGGCCTTATTTGTCAGTTCGCTGGGATTCTGCTCCCTCAGCTTTGTCGTGTCACCGTTCGGATTGAGCTCCGGAGTGCTCCCGGGAGGTTGCTCGCATGGAGAGCGTGCGGTCGGGACCCTCGTAGACGATTTACATCGGGTCGGTCTTCGCTGAGACGGAACAGACAGAATGCTTAAGCTCCGCCAATAACGCCAGTTATGAGGTTTTTAAAGCAGCTTTGATAATCTCCGGAGGTGCCGTCAAACGCAATCCAACGAGGCTGTAAAAATAGGTCTCACAACTCAGATGGTGTCGACAATTTATGTCAAACTATTTAACGTTGAGGATGTGCTTCACAGCTGCAGAAAAGAGAGGAAGAATAAGAAACACCTTCCAGAAATGCATGACAGCGTCCCCATGAACTGTCGAAACACTGTCAATAAGTACATTATGAGCTCCACAAAGGTTGGACTTTATTAGATTGCACAGCTGTACCTAATAAACTAACTCAATATATATCAGACGCATTTCGTCTGCTTCCGTTTGTGTGCGATCAAAAAACAATATATATTTCCCTCGATTCAAGATGGACTCAAAGGCATCACCAGAGTCACACGCTCCCACAAATCATTCATGTCAGCCCACAGAGATCACAATCACAACTCGACTCAATAAATGATGTGACTCAGCGTGTGTCCCGTTATTATTAATGCACAAATATTTTATTTTTTTCTGAGGCTTTAGTTTTGTTAAGTTTTCGGTTTTGTCATTTTATGATTTCAGGATTACACCCTGAACACACAAAATGTCAGACAAGCATGAGTGCAAACACACACACACACACACACACACACACACACACACACACGCGTACACGTGTAGACCCACATGGCAGCGCCAGTTCCCAGGTCTCCGGTGGCAAGTGATGTTTTCACACTTGTGTGGGGAGATTGCTATTTCTGCGCGGAGCCAGATAACTCAATTATTCATCGCGGATGCTGGTGCACTCACTTTACCTCCATAAGAAAGAGGGCGGGTGTGCGTCGGGAGTGTGCGTGTGTGTGTGTGTGTTCCACGTGTGCCTGTCTACGTGCGAGTGTGTGTGTGTGTGTGTGTGTGTGTGTGTGTGTGTGTGTGTGTGTGTGTGTGTGTGTGTGTGTGTGTGTGTGTGTGTGTGTGTGAGTGAGAGAGGACCTCCAACAGAAGATGAACTGCTGACACGCCGCACCACACAGTGGGAGAGGAGAAAAGGAGCCGTCATAAACATGGCAATCAAAGCGTTATGAAGCGGGAGGTGAGGATCAGAGAGCAGAAGGAGAAGAGGGAAGGAATTAGTTCCCTTATCTTCTCTCTGAGCCAACAGCCTCTCGAGCTCAATACATGGTTACAAAGAAAAAAAGACTTTTTGAATTACGAGCAAAACTGAAACTCAGCCACCTTTCTGCACAAGAGGAGTTTTTTTTTAAAAAGGCACCTTGTGCTCCTGCGGTCAAAAACATGTTGAGGCTGTTGTTATTCTATAAGTACAGAAAGACATGCGAATGAGGTGGCGACCCGGGTGAATTCAAACCCACAACTCAATGGGTGTATTTTACGGTAGGTGAGGTGTTGGCTTTGTGGGAAGCCACAGACCTACACACAGTAGAGTGTGAAGGCTGTGAGCCTCAGTAGTTTCCATTCAATCATTAATCCAATTTTTTTTTTAAAGTCCTAAAAGAAGAAATATGAATTTGGTTTGTTTCCATCAACTGGTGTGATGCGAATAAACTCGGCTAAGCTATGCATGGCTGTAATCTACCAGTAAACAGAGTAGAAGAAGAAGCCAGGCTGTTCTCATACAGCATAATAAATGCGCTGTAATTTGTAGACATATCCCACAAAATCCATTCACATGTATTCCACGTTATCACGAAGCAGGAAGTTTAAAGACCCCAAAAGTTCACACCGGGCGGCAACCTCCAGTTCTGCCGAGTGAAGCCGATGCGGAAGTGTCTTAAAGCTGCATTATCTCTACTGACCACCAGGGGGCGACTCCTCTGGTTGTATAGAAGTCTATGAGAAAATGACTCTACTTCTCTCTTGATTTATTACCTCAGTAAACATTGTAAACATGAGTTTATGGTCTCAATCTCTAGTTTCAAGTCTTCTTCAATACAGCATGATGTTCATTTAGTAAATTATGGTCCATTTAGAGTCAAACAGACCATAAAGCAGGGTATGCTTTAGGGCGGGGCTTACTGTGATTGACAGGTCGTTGCCGCTACCAGAGACGTATACGGCGTCTCTACATCACTCCTCCGCATTCCAAATATGGTCACTTCCGTTGGCGATGGCGAAATCGCCAAACTAGAGGCTTCATAACGGCGACCCACAAACCATTGGATGACGTCACGATGACTACGTCCACTATCTAACTAACTATCAACTGGGAAAGTTTTAATAGTTCTTAGTATCAGCCGTGTTTCTTTCTGCCCGGAGAAGAAGACAAGCATTCACACATTACGGGAATATCAGGGAAGACAGCAACAGACGAATCAGCTGCTCAGTCATGAGAGCAAAGGCGTTTCCACCAGTGGCGGCTGGTGGAACATGTTCTTGGTAGGGCTGTGCCACATCCAATCAATTTCAGCAAACATCCCAGAATGATTTAATGCAAACAAATTAAGGTATCAAACACACATTACTACTTTGCAGTTAAATATTTAACATTCATTCCAACACGAAAAAAAGCAGTAAATAACACTTTGACAAACACATCAGGACATCTTATTGTAGTCACCCTCACAGGGAATTCAGTATAATATAATATATATATATCATATAATAATATTCTGTATAATATAATAATATATATATCATATAATAATATTCTGTATAATATAATAATATATATATCATATAATAATATTCACTATAATATAAAACACACACACACACACACATATATATATATATAATTATTTATATATAACTATATATCCATTTCTCATACAGGTGCTTCATGTCCCTCACTCCCTAACTGTCCATGCTGGTTCTGTCCCCGTTGTTTAAAAAAGCTAAATAAGTTATTAGCATGACGTCATCCAGCGAGCCAAACCTGTCTGGTGTACAGCTAGTAGAGAAGCTTCATGTACTGCTTCTCTTTCCTGCTAGTCTGCTGTCTGATTGTGAGGTCAGGCTGATCTGGGATCAGCTCTTTCAGTAGTTTCTCCTCTCAGTTCTCCTCTCAAACGGGTCTTGGAGGAGCAGTGCTCGCGCTGGCGCTCGCCTGTAGAGACTAGTCCTGACGAGAACGCGCAGTTTAGGGCAGAATTAAATCTGCCCCAAGCTGAATCTATTTGAGGATGCTGATTGGCTAAATTGTATGTCACTCATTTATATCTTTAGTCAGCATTAAAGCATCATTGACTAAACTGCTTTATAGACCCGCCTCTTTGGGGCAGTTTCTCCAGCGCCCCAGCAGCTGAGACGTGCACACAGAGAGGAGCTGCAGACAGGCAGAGAGGACGTGCAGGAAAAGCATATATTTACCGCAGATATCATATTTTACACATATTACTGGGTGATTCCATGTTTCAAAAACACAAATATTGTCAATTTGTATAGTTCATTATTATTATTTATTTTATTTTTTATTATTTGTGGCTCAAGGGGGGACGGCGCCCTAGCGCCCTCTATGGACCAGCCGCCACTGGTTTCCACATCACATTTTCAACAAAAAACACCTCAAGTAAGGAATTGAGGAAGTTTCATTGAATTTTGCCGTTTCCGTACAGCTTTTCTAATGCAATATACGTGAAAAGTAAAAAATATGTGAAACAGGACTTTCTGTCCCGGGCATTCAAGTAAGAGAGGGAGTTGATGGACGGGTCAAACAAACACACGACTGTCAACCGGGATGTCGCTGTTCGCATCCCAAATGTTTACACACACACGATGCTTAGAAATATGTAAATTGAAACAGTGTGTGTGCTGCCCTGAGTCCACAGACAGCTGCTGAGTGCTGCCCCTAGAGCCCGTGTATCACCCCTGACACCATATGGAGTCCTGAACAAACACGGCACACACACACACACACACACACACACACACACACACACACACACACACACACGTAGCCTATAGACATGTCCACACACTGTGCATGTTAACAAAGACAATTTTACACACACACAGACAGACAAATCCTCACAAACAGGAGAAATGTAATCCTCGTTGCAGACACATGCACACAAAATCACGCTCAAAACTAATACCTTATCGATATGAATCATTTTATTTTTGCACGTGTTGCATCAATCACCGACTCCGAACAAGTGAAAAACGTGCACATGTAGGACAGACTCATAACTCTCCGCCTGCGCCGCTGCCCCTTATTTCCCCGAGGACGTCTCCGGAGAGCCAATTGGAGCAGTTACACATGTCGACACTTTCATGCAACCATTTACCGCGGCGCGCCCGCCCAGTGGCTCCTCTCATCAGCTTTACGGCCCGTAACGCTCACACGGAGACTCGCTGTGGCTGGGCTGTATGTGCACGCTGAATATTCACAGACAAACTGTGTCTCGTTTTGACAGATCACACACACACACACATGCATTCACATGCACTTTAATCTTTAGGGGCAGGCAGAATCTATGAGCGATATATTTTAAATCCATTCCCCAGGTTTTTTTTTTTTTTTTACGGGACCGAGCCTCAATCTGATCTGTTCGCTTTCTATGTCAGCACTTCATGAATCCTCCCGGCTTTAGCCGGAGTTTGTCTGGTGTGTGCATGTTTGTGTTTGCAAGCCTAGCTAATGAGGGAGGGAGGGAGAGAGGGAGGTGGGAGGAGGAGATGTGGAGGAGACACAGGAAGAGCGAGCTGGCACTGCGATGAGTGCATACTGTAAGTTAGCATACTGTCTGTAGCAGACGCCCCCGTGGTTTTTTTTTTGGGTGAGTCACTCTCTGCACTTGCAAGCTTGCATCCAATCTTACACGCCTCGCTGTGCGACGCGCCTCCTGTTCGTTTTGGTGTGTTCAAATTTGAAGGGAGAGCACAACATGAACCTGGGTTTGCTCTGTAAAAAGCTTTCGCTTCTGGCGCAACAAAAGGCCACAAAGCGCTGGCACACGGCCCTTCGACCGGTCTCCCATTCACCGCCCCGGTGCTAAGTACCATCCGGATGACCGTGTCCAATTTTCACTGGATATTCCATTTCCATTTGAAAGGCGGTCAGCGCCCATTGAGCAGCGTTATCGTGGCCGTGCAGACAGGGAGAGAGGGGCCGCCCCGCTCCTCCCCGCCTCGGACGGAGGAGCCATCGATTTGATTCAGTCTTAAAAGCCGGCTCGCCCTCGACAATGGCGGCTTATGGAAAAACCATTAACCCAGGTGTGTTGCTGAAACGTTAACCCACATATGCATGTTTGCCATCCCCTCTCCCCTTCCTCTCCTCTCGGAGTATCTGATGCAGCACCACAGATGGAGAGGAGACAGCGGAGAGAGAGCTCTGTGGGTTGCTTCTCAATGGAGAACGCTGGCTGCTCTCTGAGTGAGTCACGCTGCCTTTCTTTACACTCCTCTTTACAAGGCCACCTACCTTACACCTCCACTCTAGCGCAGCTACTGACGAGTTGCTACGCCCGCTCATCTATTACACTGCTCAAAAACCTCTGACACAAACGTCACGGATGACTCAGGTGACCGAAAACCCAAAGAAATTAGGTTTACGGTAAAGAAAGTCCTCACATTTGAAGAAGCTTGAACCTTGAAAAATTACTCAAATTATTATTTGGTCAGCAAAATAGATGCTGATTAATGTCAAGTTGATAGGCTAGTATTTGCAGCCCTACTTTATATACATATGCTACTAGCTATTTGGCGGCAACCTTCCGGTTCTGAAAAGCTGCATTCTCTCTAGTGTCCACCAGGGGGCGACTCCTCTGGTTGTATAGAAGTCTATGAGAAAATGACTCTACTTCTCTCTTGATTTATTACCTCAGTAAACATTGTAAACATGAGTTTATGGTCTCAATCTCTAGTTTCAAGTCTTCTTCAATACAGCATGATGTTCATTTAGTACATTATGGTCCATTTAGAGTCAAACAGACCATAAAGCAGGGGATGCTTTAGGGCGGGGCTACACAGTGATTGACAGGTCTCTACCACGGCGTTGTCCGGTCTGGAAGTTGTCCGTGTTTTTGTCTTACAACTTTAACCCTTTCAGTGTGTTTTCTCTTCATGAAAGTTAATTGTATCATTTTTGGTCGCCTAAAAAAATGTCTTATTCAGCGTTCGGTTGTACTTGGCTCTGCCCTCTCATGTCACTTCTGGTTGCTAAAAAAAACAAAATGGCGACGGCAAAAAATGCCAAACTCAAGGCTTCAAAACAGCGGCCCACAAACCAAATGGTGACGTCACATTGACTACGTCCTCTTCTTATATACAGTCTATGATTATCAAACATAGACTGCATGAGATCCCGTAATAGAGTCCGTCACAGTCATAATCTGCATGTGGTGCTTGTGTACAACTAGTAGTGCTCACCAAAATGGTAATATTAGCAATGTGAGCTTCCTCAACGCTGTTTTCATTTCAACGAGGAAAACATCACAAATCACAACACATTAATATTTCACAGGCATTGCTGCTCAGTATGGGAGAAGTAAATCATATCAGTAGTGATTCCACTCTGTGTCTGACCTGCTGGCCCTGCATGTTTAAAGCCAGTGGGATGTGTGTGTGTGTGTGTGTGTGTGTGTGTGTGTGTGTGTGTGTGTGTGTGTGTGTGTGTGTGTGTGTGTGTGTGTGTGTGTGTGTGTGTGTGTCAGTATGAACAGGGTTAATACAGTGCAGAGCTGCTGCTAATTGTGTTAGTGCACGGTTTGGTTAATTGGGTTAGCAGAGATTCCATGACAGCTTCCACGCTGACAGACCCAGCTTGCTATCGATCCGATGGGTGAATGAAGGGGACAAACACAGCAGGTGCTTTCATTAAACAAGTGTGAGCATGTGCAAACACAATGAGCTGCACACACACACACACACACACGTGTCAGATTACATTGGAACAAAACTGCATGGAGGTGCAGATCGCATCGAGTTAAAACACAAAAAGGATGACGTGCGTTTACTAAAGAATGGTAACAGATGGCTAAATAAATATGGATTTGTGTGTGTTTGCATGAAAGAGAGGGAAAGTGTGTGAGAGAGAAAAAAGAAAGAGACCACTTGGGACCTCAGCTCCCTTTCATGTGGAGGTGAATACATAAATAATAAAATTAAATCATCAAAAACAGCCCAAAAATAGTCCCGGCTCTTCTCACACAGAGCATCATACGTCCTACACTCTTCAGATTTAATAACATGTTTTAAGATGTCACAATGGTGATCAAAACATTCTTCTTGCACCACTTATACAAGCAGTGAAATGAGCTAGGTGTAGAGAAGCAGTCCTCCTGAATTAAAATGTCATTTTTTGCAAAAAAAAATAAAAAGTGAGAGAATAATGCAGGCTTTGATGTGCCGCTTGTTTCCGTAGCTACCCGTTATCTGATGGTAGTTAGGTGCAAAGGCGTCAGGGGAGCGAAGTACTAAATAAAGATATTTTCAAGGTTTTCAGGCTCCGAGAAATCTCAACCCCAGTTGTGTCACTTCACTTCCTCGCTTAACGCAATCTGCTGCCTCCTAAAATAGCTCAGTGTTTCTCTGAAGCCAGGCTCTAGACGTAACACCGAGATAGACAGATAGGAGTACGTGCTGCAAAAAAAAAAAACACACAACATCCACGCTGCGACAAGCACACACACAAAAAAAAACCAACTGCAAGATCTGGATGGTGTGATCCTGCTGTGCGGTAGGTACACGCATAGTTTCGGCTGCTCGGGTTTCGATGCGGGAGGATCACACAACTACTTTTGAACGCAAAAGTTCACAACCTTTATGTCGCTTACGAACACCTGCGCGGTTTAACTGACCTCACAGAGAAAACGTAGAGCCCAAGGTGTCCTCGTGTAAAGAGACATTTCCAAATCTCTTGATTTTTGCTCTACGTACCCCTCCAGTTTCCACTCGTGGCATTTCAAAAACAAACGTCCATCTTCACAGGAAGTTCAGGTTTAGGCAATAAATAAACTCTCATTACATCCTGGCAACAATCAATGAATCAAATGTTCTGTTATCTGTGTAACAAACGCATCCCGTCAGTTCATTCTACCTGCCTGACCGCACATATTCTTCCCATTCAGTCGTCCACAAGCTGCTAGCTTAACAGCTGTGAGTACTAACAATAGCCCGGTAGGTTGTCTATGTTCATAATGATAATTTAATGTAATTTTCTTTTTTTTCTCCAAGGAGATCTTACTCTGTAACTTCTGAATTACTGATAGCAGAACCATTAACTCCAGACCTTATCGATACCCCCAGTAGGGGCATCCCTACTGGCTTTGATTCACTGGAAAAGATTTGACTGGGTTAGGGTGTTTACTGTATGATAATTAAAAAATAATTCATTCTAAAAATGTCTCTCTCTTTATTCTACTTTGTCGGTTGCTCTGAGCGTTTAATAATGCAGGCGGGTTTACATTAGACTTAGTTGAATGGCGTCACTATCAGACGCCGATGGGCACTGACCGATGCGTCGTGTTTGGCGAGTTGACAGCGAAGACCAGGGTTGCGAAGTTCAGCCTCCGGAGTGGAGTTCATCTGATGTGATCTCTCTTTCCACAAGCCAGTCTTATTAAGGAGCAGCACTAAAAGCCTGAGGATTCTCTTACTAAACCAATCAATATAGGATCTGCCTCGCCACGGTCCCCGGGGCCCTGGGCTCCACCCTTCCTCCGGCTCTCCCTCTGTCCCTACAGTCTCACTCACAACAGTCGGCGTGGCGGGGGGGAGGTGGACGCCGCTGTGTGTAATTTGTGTGATCCTGCACAGAAACAGGTGAAAACGGTCCTCCGAGGCCACGCTGGGGAGCACGCCGCCTGTTAATGAATAAATAACCAGTCGGCATCGAACGCCCCCCGCTGCCCGAGTGCAGACGCTGGTCTTTCCGTCGCTAACACCTGTGCGACTGTCAGAGGAATCGATAAACAGCTACTGTTGCAAAGGTGAACCCGCGGGTCTCAAACAGGAAGAGACATTTGTGGCAGAGTGTCACACCTCGTATTCATGCCAACACTATACATGTGTATAGCTTCACAGGAAACAACTCAGTTAGGTTTTATGCAACAAAACTACTCAGTTAGGCTTTGGAAAAGCATTATTCTTCGTAGGTATAGCTACGAATTATGGAGAACAGCTTGTCCCTTATCACAGCTATGAGTCTGTGGGTAGAAATGTACTTTTTGTATTATTTCCATGCCGAGATATTTCGCTCACAAGAGGGGTTTTTCATACCGCTATCTACCTGCTGCACATGATGGTATCATGTGCAGACTCAATGGGCCCATTACCAACCGCAGTAGTGTTTGCTAGTTGATGGTAGGAGTTTTAGTTGCATTAAGAGCACTACATACTGCCACTCTTGTGTGTTTAGGACACAATCTCATGTTGAAATTTGCTCGGTAGAAGTGTGAAGCAAAGTCTGACGAAACACACCTGCAGCCAGCAAGTCGCTGGCTTTGACGCCCCAAATCCCATTGTGAGAAATGGTTACGTAACGCTCCCCCCTTCCTTAAAGCTGGAGCAGGCGCTCTGTTGCGCTCTAATGGCATAAAACACAAAGCAGAGGAGCATCCCGTCCTCGCTAACGAGACCCAGGTGATTCGCTCTGTTTGCGCAGATTAAACTGGCGAGAACACTTCTCCACCCACAAAAGTGACAAACTTTAAGAATAAGAAAACAAAACCGTTTCCTGTGTTTCTTTAAGTACAGATGCAGAGCGGCCCGCTGTACTGTGAGGCTTTTGTTATTAACTGAGGCACCGAGAGGAAGAGTCCAACAGCAGAGCACTGAGGTCACAGTGTTGTGTTCTGTTAGCAGTAAAAAGGTCAATAAAAAGATTGATTTTTAAAAATATGAGCAAATATTGCAACGCCGACCTTTTCAATGAGGTAGTTAAAGGAATGAAAGAGGGAGGCTGTGTTCACACGCTCTAACAAGTCTGCCACTGGTGGAAAACTTGGACACAAAGCTTCTTCCGCCGTTCCACTTTTCTTCATTTTGACGTGATGAACAAAATGTTATCACAGCCAACCGACCCGGTGATGAGGCTGCAGCATGGGATCTTTTTTAGGTTAATCGGAGTACGCACGGCTGCATTTAAAGAACAATATTAGGAGAATATTCATTTTCATTAGCCATGCAAACAGCTTATTAGTAATGTTGTTTTTTGTCGGAATAAGGGCCAAAAACTGCATATTTGGCGCATGTAGTTAATGTTGCAAATTTCACGTTTAGAAAGCACCAAAAGCTGACAGAAGCGTCAGCACAGGAGCAATGCCGGCTGCTAAATGGGAAACAGAGGCCGGAGAACATTATCTGCATGTAATAATGGCGCTGCTGTGTTCAGAACAAGAAGATTACGCCTTGAATTATGATTGTATCGCGTTTGACATAATGGGGAGTTAACAGAATATCTGTGTAAAACACAGCTTTTCCTGCGCTGCCTTATTTATTGTGTTGTTCATAGTCGTGTTCTGGGACATTACGCCGTAATGCTGCTGAGACGGGAATCAATACTTATGAATTACAGTGCTCCTTCTCTAATGGCAAGCTGCTGTAATGCCGGACGCAGCCCGAAATGTTTTGTAGTGCACACTGAGATGACGGATACTAAACTAACCGTGCACTCAACAATTAATAAGTGTGTGTGTGTGTGTGTGTGTGTGGGGGGGGGGGGTAAATGCATGGATTGAAATATCAGGACATTTGACGGCACAACTGGTGTGAACGCTGAGATACAACGTGCTAAAGAAGATGAAGGTCTAACCGGTCTTTCTTCTTTTCATGTCTCGAAGAGGAGAGCAATTGAAAGATCACTTTTGATCTCTTGTTGCTATGGCGATCTTGTTTTTTTGGTTTAAATGTACCGCATGTTGTGTTCACCGTAGGACGAGGACGACACAGAAGTGGACGAGCAAAACTATTCAAAAACAATTATTTTACGTTCATTTATTCCACTCGTCCGTCCCTCTCCGTCCTCCCTTCACCGCCCATTTCCTCGTTTCCTTCCCTTGCCTCTTATTGCCCGATACACGCAGCATTATTAATAATGGAGAGCGCTTCATGCAGACAGTGGGTTTTGGTGCCCTGAGCCCTTCGGTCGCGGATCCATGGCACTAATGCTGGGTGGCAGTCCAGTTCGAGGCCCCAGCAACTCCCGAGTCCGGGCTATAGGGCACATCTGTGTGGCTGACTGGCCAATCTATGGCCCCCAGATCCCTCAGCTATTAGGCACACAGCTGACACGCGCGCACACACACACACACACACACACACACACACACACACGTGTGAGCGTACACACTTCGAGGATTCACGCACCATTTGCTCCGTGATCTGTGGAGCTCACATCACACTTTTGCACCTTTTATAAACAACCGAAGGCCTCAGACAACGACTGCATATCTGTGAGCCGCTGTGCTCCGTTCTCTTATTAACACTGTGATTCTCACTCAGAGACACACCATCATACGCTCTAGTCTCTATAAAAGGTTTATGTTTATATGTGTGGGTGTGATTACCTGCTATAAAGGAAGGCTATTTAAATGATCAGCCTTCTTTAAGAAGCCTATACCTACACCTTTTGAAATGGACACGCTGAGTAGAACCCTCGTCCTGTTATGAAAACCTTTTTTTTTGTCCCTGGCAGAACCTTTTCTAAAGGTTTTACTTGGAACCCTTTCAGGGGGGTTCTACCTAAAACCCAACAAAAAGCGTTCCACCATGACCCACCTGTCAAAGGTTCCACCCAGAAGCCTCTCTGGAGAATCTATCCGGATCCATTCCACCTTCTAAAGGTGCTAACCAGAGAACTCTTTTATATTTCATGGGTTTCGTTTAGACTCTACGGAGAACCCTTTCATAAACCAAGGGTTCGGTCTGAAACTCACCCAGGGGGTTCTGCCAATTCTGCATTCGGCCTCATGAGGCTCCTAAAGGGTCGGGGCTGATGTGGTGCAGAACAAGCCACGACAATCACAGTTCTTGGGGCCGGGGGGGATCTTTTAACAGCCATGCTTTCTTTCCCAGCAATCCTTAAAAATTCTTTCAAAAATGGATCTTTGGATGAAAAGAGTTCTCAATGGAACCTTTAGTCTCACAAGGAACCCTTGAAATACCCTTTCTTAAAAAAAAGGTTCCTCATATGCAAATAGTTCAGATAGAATCCTTTTGTGACACTTATTTCTCAAAGCGTACAAAGTAGCATTTCAAGCAGCGTTCGGGCTTCAAGGAGAATTTAAATCAAGCCGCAGAGCATTTAAGGACAACTTTAAATTCACCAAGTTTTGCTACAACAACAGTGAGGTCATCGGCGCCATGATTTGTCCAGTTGTTTGTCTTCTCCACGTCATGGTTTTAAGAGCCGCAAGGTCAAAGGCAGCTGGAGGTGATTCCCGTGGGCCCAGGCTGGCCTGTTAAACTAAAACCCTGGTTAGAGCGGAGAAAGATCTGAAGGATATGAAAGGGATTATTAAAGGGGTGCTCGGTAGAACCCCCTGGGTGGGTTCTGGTTATCACCTTTAAAAGGTGGAAAGCCGTTACGGTTTCAGTTCTTAAAGGTGGACCAACATGCGAGACACCAGACGAGCAGGTAAAATGAACAAATGGCGAGCTTAGATAACAGAAAGCCGGTAGAAATAAAATAAAACTGACAGGAAACAAGAACTGAAGCAGCAGACTGCGGCAAAGCAAAGTACAAAGGAAAGACAAAGTGATGACGAACAGGTCTGACACGAGGAACACCGGTAACAAATGCAGACGAGCGGACACAGAAAGAATGAAAACACACAAGGACAGGAGGCTGATGGACTCAGGTGGAACAAATCAGGGCGCGGCAGACAATCGCAAAGGCAGGAAGTAAAAGAGAAGAGGAGAGGACTTTCAAACTAAAACAGGAAACAAACTATAACAAACAAAATACCCCAGGGCCATGACCATGAGGGTTCTGAGTGGAACCTTTACATCATCGAAACGTTGTCTGTAGAACCTCTCATTCGGGGTTCTGGGTGGCACCTTTCACATATAGTTCTAGGTGTAACATTTTATGTTGGGTTCTAGGTAGAACCCTCTGACAGGGTTCCAGGTAAAACCTTTATAAAGTGTTCCCTTATGAGGACAAGCTGAAGAACCCTATATATGGTTCTAGTTAGCGCCTCTGTTATTTCTAAGAGTGTAGAACACTTTCTGTTCACTTTGCTTTCACATTGTTGGATTAAATTAAATAATATCTTTATTACTGTATATTCCAATTACTCAGGAAAATATGCAATCAGATTATCAGCATTTATGCTTTGTAGTCGCCGATCACTTATAATGTTACGTTGTGAACAACAAATCTACGTTGGAATCGGCAGGAGAGCTAATATCGTTAGCAGCACCAGAGCTAACAGCTAACGTCATGACGCGTTCAGGCTCTGTTCAGTAAAAAATGAGCAGTCGGAGGAGGAGTCGCCCCCTGCTGCTCAGTAGAGAGAATGCACGTTTTAAGACACTTTCGCATCGGAGGTTGCCGCCTGCACAGAAGCCGTGTTGCAGGTGTGCAAGTGAACCCGAGAGAGAGAGAGAGAGTGAGAGTTTATTTCTGCAAGATGAAGGTGGGAAGGGATGACGGGATGGAAGGCGGATGACGGAGGTAGGGAGGGAGGGTAGGAGGAAGGAGCGCTCCAGTCCTGTCGCCTTGGGTGCATCAGCAGCAGGAATTGTTCGGTGCCCTGTGGGGGCCATCTGACTGTTCTGTCACCCTCTGCAGGAGGCTGACTCTGCCTTAAAGTGCTCGGCCCCGCCACTCACCATGCATGATGTTTAATACATACTCGGGGAGAATATTGAGGACGCCCTGGGAGAAATGCAGCACACAAGGCTGCAAGTAAGGGAGTTTTCTTTGTCAGCTTGTAGAACAACCAAGAATAGAGGAGCACCCTGCACACAAAGTGTGTGCGTGGGCAGGCTGCGAAACATAGAATCGAACCAGAGCTGGAGCTCAAATCGCAAATTCGAAATGCACGAGATCCAAAGTGTCGAGGACCTCTCAGCAAAAATAAAAACGCCACTCGTATAGTGAGTAGGGGGGGGGGGGGGGGACCAGCTTCACGCCACCGACTTAAATCTGTGCCAGCAGACATAACCGCACGCCGTGTTCATTGCGTGAATGTTTTCGGTGGTAAACGGCAGCTTCGCCCAGCGTGCCCATGATGTGCTCCTTCTGCAGTCGGAGCGAGGGTGGTGTAATTCAGGGCATCGCTCCTCAATACGGCAGGAGAACGGGGCCTCAGGGGTGACCCTCCTGCTTAAGTCAACACAATGAGTGTAATGAGGTGAAATACACGCGCACACACACTGGAGATGGGAACCCTGGCTGCATAGTAAGTGGATTTCATTCATCTACATGCACTGAGAAGTTCTACTCACACCCACACATTCAGCAGCACAGCGAGCGAAACTCATTACAGGTGAGGAAATCATGGCAGACTGATTTAGAGATATGGTGGTGGAAAGGATTTAAAGTGCTTTTTTTTTGCAATAATTTCAAGCAAGACATCCTTCATTTTAAGACTTGTGTGACAAGAAATAACTTGCCTTTTGCTTTTTTCACTGGTGAAAATGAAACATTAAATTTATATATTTTTTTAAAAACTCTGTCTCTGTTTGACACGTCTCCTCTTGTGCACCTCACTGGTCTCTGAGTTCATCAGAGTCCATAATTAATCAGCCCTGCTGTGTAAGTAGGACTGGTGCCTTTTTCCCTCTCTTATCATCACATACAGCAACCCACGCCCTCCGGGCCATCGGCGGATTAAAGATGAGCGCCTGTGATAGGAGAGCCCCTCACGCACACACACATCAAAAAGCCTTTATTCATTATAGCGCTGTGCCCCTATAGAGCGTGCAACACATGTTCGCTCTAATCAAAAACTTTAAACGATCGACCTCCACTACTGTAATGCGCTGCATGACATTACACCTTAAATGCGTGCATGCACTAAGTTGCAGGGGCGTGTGCACGGCGTAAAAAAAAAGAAGAAAGTGCACCATTTTCCAAATTTGCAAAGGCAACTTTCACACATCGCTGGCCAACCGGTTCGTGCTGCACTTTTACTAAGACGCATATGAATGATTGATCAGACAGGTGGGAGACATGCAGAGGCGATACAAATATATATGTATGTATATATATATATATATATATATATGGAAACGGGGTTTGAAAACTGCCCCAGATGTCACCTTAAAGTGGAACCGAAACGAAGGAGGTGCAGATCGGATGTGTTGTACTCACTCGCCCGCCCGCCCCCAGGTGCGTTAGAGGAGCATCCCGGTCTCTCGCGGCCGGCTCTTCAGATGAGTTCTCCCGGGACAGCGCGCCTTGATCCTCGCTATCATTCTTTGCCAAGCTCCATGCAGCCTCCTCTACAGCAGCCTCTTCTTCTTTGGCATCACATGCAAAAAAAACCACCCCCCAAAAAACCACCAAAACAGCTGCCTTTAGATTGTTGTTTTTGGGGTCACGGTCGTCCGCCTCTCGGTATGTGGAGCACCAGTGACAGCAGCGGATGCCTATTTGAGGGGATGCTGACGCGCAACCGGAGGGGCTCGCCTCCTCCTGCCTTTCTCATCTGTGGCTCCATCAGCTCTCGGTGAGGCAACACCATGTGACTCACACAGGCGACCGTGTTGGTTTCCGGTAAAAGCTTTCAAAATAAAACATTCATAAAATATTTAAAAAAAATTAAAGAAAGAGAAGATTATTTACGTTTGTCCCGCCAATAAAAGTCTGAGTTCAACCTAAAAAATATAGCTTTCGGCATAATCCCAAATAGCAAATGAGGAAATACAGTAAAATAAACAACACGCTGCTGCTCATTGGAAACATATACAACTGAGGAAAACAGTATTTAAATGAAAACAATATTTTATATACAGTATTTGTTTCATTGAATTGAGATATGTGTAAGATAACCCATTGCTACTGTAACCCAATGGCATTGAACACATCTCTTGCAGCTTCCAGCCACTTTGAGCAATGCATAATATGTATTAAATAGTTAATACACTGTATGGGAATATATACAATATACAATACTAAACAAACATGGTATGTTGGTGTTGCAAAAATTCAAAAAACATTTTATTTTATGTAATTAGTCCTGTAATGCACATAAAATGCAGCTTTTGTTAATATTCTATTGCAAACGGAAACAACTTTCTTCCGGTGTGAGGGAGCTACTTCACAACCGGTTGTAAATTCCGGCAAAAAAATTGTTTAAATATTTTAACTATGAACGGTAATATCGTTTACCGTTACCGGTATTCTCTACACGCCTCACCTAATTTTACCGGCCTGCTCACCTGTCCAACCGTCCACTAACATGACTTCCGGTTTGCCGTCTACCCTATTCCTGATTCCACGTGAATGTGGCTGATATTGATTAAATCAATATTACAAAAAAAGAATAGACGATGTGTTTGGATATTGCTATGTTTCACAATATTTATATGTTCATAGAAATTATAGAAAATATATTTTCAATATGATAAACTGTGTTTCAGTTAGCTTGTTAGTCAGTATCAGTTAGCACTTAGCATTAAGTAAATTAGCTATATATATTTGGTAAAATGTTATCACATCATATTAACAGTTTATGTCTATTCTGAATAGTGCAGTGGTGGCCTTGCTATTGTTATGTTTCTATTATTATGTTTTTAAGTGCTAGAGTCTTAAACTGTAGTCTCAGTTGGTGCTAAGATGCAGAGAAATCTGCAAACTTTGGAAACAAGTTTCTGTGATATTGTGTGAGAACGTGTGACGATATAACAGTATCATGTAAGTGGTAAAGATATTGGAGTATTATTATTAATAATAATATAATGCATAATCTATATTACATTATATAAATATAGAGGTTATAGGTTAAAGTATTAATCAAATACAGTGTAGAAGAAATGCATTTTCGCATTTGTACAACAGGCTGTACTTCTTGTAAAGAAGCGTCCAACTAATTATGTGCTTTTATTTTGAAGGAAACCTACCTAATATCCTGTTTTTTCCCAGCATTGTGTCTGGCTTGATGCACCTGTGACGGCACCCGTTCAATTAAAGCCGACTTCACGGGCCAGCGCCTCCAGGCGGCCATCCGTTAGAACAGCACCAGCTGCTCCAAAGGGATTCTGGGCGAACCAGAATTTCTTCACCAAAGCATAATCCCATTATGAATTATTGACATGCTCCTCATAATAGCCTCTGTATTTGTTCTTCGTCGAGTCTGGAACTCTCTTTTGTGGCGAAATAGTGAAGAAAAATCAGATGAGACTCATGCCTCCAAGGGCACGTGCATAATCTTAAACTTTTATGAGCCTGGGCCTAAATAAAGAAAGCATTCACGTGCTTGCGGGACAGCCAGTGGTGGCTGTCATTTGCAGCTATAGCAGGGCGGTTTGTGTTGATGAATGTCCCGTAGCTGAAGGGGGCAGCTCATTTAGCTGATTTAAGGTTAGGTAATGATGTATTATTCTCCACAGTGGGCGTTAGGTGCACCGGTGAAAACATTGCGCGTTGTCTCCGTTGCACAGCAGCTCCTCAGGTGACAAACAGCATTTCAGCCTGAGTAATGGCATCTTTTTTGCAAGCCTGTGGTGTAAGCAAACAACTGTTTCACCACCATTATTTTGGGGGGTAAGGGGGGGGGGGGGGAGCCATTCAATCTGCTGTGAGTGTAAGAAAGGATATAATCTATTTTGCTCTCAAATGAGTAATTGTTAGATCATAGTGAAACACATTTTGAGCGCCAAACTGTGTTGAAACAGGGAGAAAGAGTGGGAACCAGAAGCGACAGCCTCAGACGCTTTCAGAGAGAGAGAGAGAGCGAGAGAGAGAGAGAGAGAGAAGCCTTGTCCTTTTGAGGTCTTTTCTCTATTGTTGTCCACCCACTAGCCAGACTCCTGGGTCTCCTCCACAATGGTAGGTCCCCTCAGAGCAGCTCACCACTGGCTGTCATGTCACTTCACATTAGTGTCTTTGAGGAGAACAGCGGCCCCCGAGGGCCTGGACACTCTTGTCATGAAAGAAGTGCTCTGGACACACACACACACACACACACATGAACACACACACAAAGTGAGTCGATAAGGAGTTGTTGGGCAAAATGGGAACACAAGGAGAACTTCCATCAAGGCCTCTAATAGAACTATAACAGTGACCTTATTCCAGCCTCAGTCTCCCTCCCTCCCTCCCTCCCTCCCTCCCACTCACCAGACCCACATACACAGACTTTTCTTTTTATGGCACACATTCAGAAAACATGTGCTCGTAAGAAACGCAGTTGTGAATGAGTGAGCTTCATGTGTGCAAGACGTGCAGGACAGTCGCTAATGTATTCCACTAGCAGCTCTTGAGCTTACTGGATTCATGCATCGCAGTGAAACACGACAGCCTTATATAGTCCCGACATTTAATAACATCTTTGCAAACTGGTGTTATTCAGCCAAGCTTCGTTTAAACGCACAGAGCTTTCTTGTAGGAGTTGTAGCTATTCAAACGTTTCCAAAGATTATCAAAGATATTTCCATTTGATGTCATATGGACAACAAGTGGACACTGAGTTGTGATTTATGTTTTTGTCAAAAAGAAGTCAGTCAATAGAAATTAGAGATGCATCGATACTGATACTGATATCAGTCCGATACTGTCTCAAATAGCTAGATCGGGTATCGGGTACCACTATTTTAATGAATATGAATGCTTCATGTGTTAAAGCTGCATTCTCGCTAGTGTCCACCAGGGGGCGACTCCTCTGGTTGTATAGAAGTCTATGAGACAATGACTCTACTTCTCTCTTGATTTATTACCTCAGTAAACATTGTAAACATGAGTTTATGGTCTCAATCTCTAGTTTCAAGTCTTCTTCAATACAGCATGATGTTCATTTAGTAAATTATGGTCCTTTTAGAGTCAAACAGACCATAAAGCAGGGGATGCTTTAGGGCGGGGCTTACTGTGATTGACAGGTCTCTGCCGCTACCAGAGACGTATACGGCGTCTTTACGTCACTCCTCTGCATTCCAAATATGGTAACTTCTGTTCATTGGTTGCGGAAAAAACAACATGGCGTGGTGGTGCGCCTGTGGACCGGGGCTGCGTGCGCACCTCATCGTACGTGATTAGCGGAAAATGGATAATGCTCTCGCTACCTCGCTGTAGCTTTCGTGAAACTATCACAACATGAGATATTAATTCAACCTTCATTATCTCATTAAATCTTTAGCTCTCTCACAGCCCAACGGCTAACCAGCTAGCTAGACTTACCACATGTACCAGCACCAAAACAGGAAGTAAACGTAAAGGCCGCTTCTTGCTTGATTTGTTGGCTGCCTGGTGCCAAGTGTGACATTGACGAGCGGCACAAGCCTGCGCCTGGTGGTGAAAAGTTGAGAGTATTTTAACCTAGCTTCTAAAAACCGCTAGAAAAAATGCAAGAATGGAGTGCACGCCAGGTGTGACTAAATGTAGGTGATCAAAAATGTAGAAATAAATGTATGGTATTTATTTATTTATGTCCTGTTTATTTATTAACTTAAATAAAGTATTTACATATTTATTTCAGCATTTATTTATTTAATTATACTTTTATTTATTTTTTCAGCATTTATTTAAGCATTTAATTATTCTTTTAGTTATTTATTTCTGTATATATTAATACATTTTGACATGCATTTATTTATTGATATTTAAGTCATTTTTGTCATACAGGCGCGCCGTGCCGTGCCACAGGGAAACAAAGGTTTTGTGGGCGGCGCGTTTTGTGGGCGGCACGTTTCTAGCGACGCGTCTCGTTCTGATCGGGGACCTAATGAACTCGGAAAGTATGTCTGAGGCTTTGCACATAAAATAACGATCCCAGTCACTTCCACACAGTGAGGCGTACAGCTGATTGATTAAACACTGGTATCCGATCAGTACTCGGCATCGTCGATACCCAAAGCCCAGGTATCGCTATCGGTAGCTGCTGAAGAAGTCAGCTCGATGCATCCCTTCAGCTTTGCATTAGTAAAATACACCAGCCTCCATCAAGTATTTAGTCAAAGTCCTGCACAGCCAGAGACAAACCATGCAACCCTGGTTGTGCACAGATTACATAACACTATAACGTACATGCCTATACTGCATATCTGAGACAAGAAAATATGACTAGAATAATAAAGTAGGCCCACTGGAGCACAGACAAATCAGTCATCAGAGAAAGAGAAAGATGCAGGTGTGTGTGTGTGTGTGGGGGGGGGGGGGGGGGGGGTTGATGCTCAAGCTACTTCAAATTGATCACGATGCTGAATTCTTTCTCAGGTTGTTAGCTCTCACGATGAAAGGAGTGTTTGCTGTTTTGTTTTTTTAAATGGTCCAATTCGTGCTTGCTTGCTCGGCTTCCATAAATACCCTGAGGTTATTTTTGGCTGATGGAGCCCGGGGGGGGGGGGGGGGGGGGGGGGGGGGAGCTCCTCCTGGGCCTCAGCTGGACGCAGGTGGGCTGGGCGGTGCAGAGGAGAGAGGAGGAGAGAGGAGGAGGAGAGGAGGAGAGCGGAGTGAGTGAGTGTGTGATGAAATGAGATGTGAAGTGTTCCCTCACTCAGCCCGCAGACGAGTAAAAGATTTATCAAGCTGGGTGGTGAGAGAGAGAGAGAGAGAGAGAGAGAGAGAGAGAGAGAGAGAGGGAGAGAGAGGGAGGGAGGGAGACAGAGAGAGGGAGAGAGACAGAGAGAGGGAGAGAGAGAGAGAGGGAGAGAGAGGGAGGGAGAGGGGAGAGAGAGAGAGAGAGAGAGTCAGGAGAGAGAGGGAGAGACAGAGAGAGACAGAGACAGAGAGAGGAGGGAGAGGGAGGGAGAAAGAGAGGGAGAGAGAGAGAGTCAGGGAGAGAGAGAGAGAGAGAGAGAGGAGAGAGAGGGAGGGAGACAGAGAGAGGGAGAGAGACAGAGAGAGGGAGAGAGAGAGAGAGGGAGAGAGGAGGGAGGGAGAGAGGGGAGAGAGAGAGAGAGAGAGTCAGGAGAGAGAGGGAGAGACAGAGAGAGACAGAGGGGGGAGAGAGAGAGGGAGAGGGAGAGGGAGAAAGAGAGGGAAGAGAGAGTCAGGAGAGAGAGAGGAGGAGAGAGAGAGGGAGAGAGAGAGTCAGGAGAGAAGCAGGAGAGAGAGAGAGTGAGACAGAGAGAGAGAGAGAGAAGGGAGAGATGGAACCTGCCTTTATACATTCTGAGAGGAGGAAGAGGAGGAGGAGGAGGAGGGAGGAGGGTGACAGAGAGAGTTGCTTT
>JAVDOI010000466.1:5000-7500 GCA_032191485.1 Leptoclinus maculatus
TGAAGAGAATAGAAATAGAAGTTCTGTGTGGAAATAAACTCAAATGCCACGTTTTCAACGTCGTTTTCCACCGTTTTTCAGTTTGGACCGACTCTTTTAATTCTCTCCTTCTGTAACGTTGTAACAGCATCAAACAGCAGCAGCAGCTGCTCACTACTGAGGACTGAGACCTTCTGTGTTCACTGACCTCGGTGACGTCCATGACCTTGATGGCGGCCAGTTGTCCCGTCTTGACGTGTCGACCCTGCAGAGAGAAACAGAGGAGAGGACAGATGAGTCAACGCTGTGATGTTTGTCTCTAGTGCAAACAAGTACGAATCATCAACCACAGCAGAGCTAAGAGCACAACACCAGTCTTCTGTTTCCAGTGTTGGTGAAAGAAACCAGAAGAGTGAAGTCACATCAATGACAAAGAAACAGTAAGAAGTGGACGCAGTCGTCGTGACGTCATCTTCACGTGCACACACACACACCAATGAAGTTTAATTGTGTGTGTGTGTGCGTGTCATTTTCTCATAGACTTCTATACAACCAGAGGAGTCGCCCCCTGGTGGTCACTAGAGAGAATGCAGCTGTAACACATGTATTGGAGGTTGCTGCCTGGTTCAGACCAACAGACAAAGAAAGAGAGAAAGTGAGAGTTTTATGTTTGTGTCTGAACCGCCACATGATCCGGTTTCCTTTTGTGTGAAACAGGACCGCTGAGACACCTGAGCCTCCGACACCCCCCCAGTCCTGAGTGAGTTAGCGCAGTCCGCAGTCCGAGTGATGAGGGATTAACCCATTTGGGTTTAGCCAAAGGGGACGCGTGTGTGTGTGTGTGTGTGTGTGTGTGTGTGTGTGTGTGTGTGTGTGTGTGTGTGTGTGTGTGTGTGTGTGTGTGTGTGTGTGTGTGTGTGTGTGTGTGTGTGTGTGTGTGGAGGCCGGGTTGGTGAAAAGGTCAAGAGGCTGACGGGAGAGCAAAGAAGAGAATGAAGCAAACGGAGAGTTAAAGAAACTGTGTTCTGATTTTGTTATCTTGTTTAGATGAAAGATGAATCTGGCAGTAGTGTGTAAGGGGAGAGGAGTGTTTTTATTTGTTATTCTTCAAATCCAAAGGGTAGGTGGGCTGGTTGTGTTCTTTAGGACGGTACCAGTTGAGGACAAAAAAAAGACATTTGAAGACGTTGTCACCATCTTATACACAAATAATCAACAGATTCATTGATTGCAGTTCTAATCAGGGGTTAAGGCGGGCAGGTAAAAAACAACAAAGTGTTCTGAGTAAGTTATTAATAACTTATAGAAACAACAGTCCACACCCACACACACACACACACACACACACACACACAGAGAAGTAGCCAAGTTATGTGTTTTGGAAGGAAAACGCATTAGTGTGAATGTAGTCTGAGACTGAAACATGACGTATAGAAGCTGCTGTCTGCACACAATGACATCATCTTTACACACACACACACACGTGTCTTTCCTTCCCGAGGTTTAGTTTCACAAGAGTCCTTGAAGATAAAACAAACCACTCGTGACCAGTGTGTGTGTGTGTGTGTGTGTGTGTGTGTGAGTGAAGATGTAGGTGTGTGTGTTCTGACAGTTTGATTACAGTTCTTTCTTTTTTAATCCTTTTTTCCGATCACGTTGGAAATATTTGCCATTGTTTTAATGTTGCAGTTTTCAAAAGGAATAATCAACTAGATGCTGTGTGTGTGTGTGTGTCCTCTGTGTGTGTGTCCTCTGTGTGTGTGTCCTCTGTGTGTGTGTCCTCTGCGTGAGTGTGTGTGAGAAAGGTGACCTCAGAACGCAGACTGTAATAATACAGAACCCCAACCGTCAATGCAACGGTTAAAAAATGACATCATCCTCTTCTCTGCTTCCTTTGTACACACACACACACACACACACACACACACACACACACACACACACACGAGGGACGGTCCGTCACCATTGAGCTGAAGGAGCTTTTTGTAGTTTTTAAAAACATTTCCGTTTTATTTTCACCTTCCTTTCAAAATAAAGTCACAAAATGCTTCAATGGTTGAAAGAGGAATAAACTAGAATTTCCACCCCGTGTTTCTTTGCCTTTACTTCCACGTCTGTCCAAAATGTCATCACTTCATCATCTTATCCTGTTAGGCATTTGTGTGAATTTGTCATAATAATTAGCATTAATATGAATTATTGATTTATGGCTCATCTCATCATCTTTGAGTCCAGGTGGACTCTTAAGATAAGTTTGAGGAAATTCCCTCCAGGTGTCCCCGACATTCACATCGCGTTGTGAAGAAGGTACCAGACGGACGGACGGGCAATAAAATGATAACATTAAAAAGATAAGACATTATTATGTGCTCGCATTAATAGAAAGCTTGGTTTTTAATAAGATCAGTTTTGAGATTTGAAAGATTCTTCGAGCCTCAGAGAGAAGCTTTCTTTGAGGAATGAACCACTGATCTAAACTACTCCTCTGAAGGAGAAATGGGAAACAAGTTCACCTGAAAAT
>JAVDOI010000466.1:12500-32500 GCA_032191485.1 Leptoclinus maculatus
CAGACGCTCAGATACTACTCGGGGATTGTGATGAAGTAGTATAAAGACTGAAAAGGAGGGAGGTGTATGGGTCAAACACAGGACTTTCAACCAGGAGACCAGTGTTTGTGTTCCAAAGTATTGAGTTATTTTGAAGTTACTTGTTTTCCGTCCTTTTGTTACGTTGTTTATGTTTTACTTATTCTGAGCCAATGTTCTTACTAAACCTAACAAAGTGGTTTTCTGGCCTAAGCAAGAGTTTTTGTTTGAATTCACAATGTCGACCACACGACAAAACTACCGCCACCGACGCCACGGCCTCAAGACGGAATAGAAGATGAGAAAGAAATTCATGTTAGAGTTCTCAAAAAGCTGAAGATAGTGGTGTCAGATTCAGGGAAGTCTTGAAAGTAGTAAAGAAGAAGAACAGCAGCAGTTTTCTGCCTCAAGCTGGAGTTCAAAGTGACAAAGACAAGAGGAGGTCCAGACACGAGACGTCCTCTCGCTGCTCCTTTTATCAGGACATTCCTCCGTTAGGCCCCAGAGCTGGAGGATCAGCAGGGAAAGACCAACACCAAGTGGAGACAAAGGCAGAGAGAAAGGCGTGATAACGGTTCTTGTTTTGGTTGCGGAGGCTCTGTTTGACAACCAGAGGAAGAAGCGGACCCTTTCGTTGATCAGAAAATGTTAAGAAACCATCACCTCCAGCACAGAGTTGTGCATCTTGTTGGCATTTCAAAAGACAGACAGACGGCGATAAGACGGCCTTCATCGGTGTGTCAACCTGAACAAATGCATCGTGACATCCGAGGCGGCAGCTTTGCACAACTGTTATCTAAAACTAACGTTTTAGAAAGTCATCATATCAGGATAAAAAGTACTCGTTTGTTCACATAATCAAAAAGTACTTTACAAAGTAAAAGGTTCTCAATCAGACTCCGAGCCCAGTTGACGCGGCTGAGTACACCGCAGGAATTATCTCGCTGTCGGACGCCATTACCCGTGTTGTTACTGAGAGTCGTCGCTGACCCCGCCTCCGCACGCTGTCCTCCCTCGTCCACAAGAAGAAGACACAGCGGAGCGACTGCTGAAGCTCATTATTCTCTCTCAACGGCTCATTAGAGCTGATCTGGGCTGACTGGGGGGTTTGCAGAGATATGAATCAGGGAGTAGAACACTATTAAACAAATCCTGTTAGAGAGGCCTGCTGGGAGGGACGAAGCTAGATGAACAGATAGAACAGTGTTTTGTGGGAGATCGGCTCATGCTGCTCGCTAGAAGGTAATTAAATCCAGTAGAAAAAGGGGAAGTAAACAGGGAACTTCTCAGGGGTTTTCAGTTTGAGTCCAGTGTAGCATGTTTCAACAATTCAAAGTCCACTTCCCCTCAAAAGACCCGCCATTGATGGACATATGTGTGCATTCTTGCCTTTTCTTGAATTTGTTTAAAACCAAATACCTGCAGAACTAATGACATTGAGTCTCAGCAGTACTTTTAGCAAATGTTAGCATGCTAACGTGCTAAACTAAGCTGGTGAACGTAACCCCAGCTAAATGTAGTCATGTTACTATTAGCATTGTGAGCATGTTAGCATGCAGACAACAGTATTTAGCTCAAAGCACTGCAAGGCTGTAGACCTTTTAGTCATGTTTGGGTCTTTTAGATGCAAGAAAATACTTTTGAGTCATGCAAAACATTTTATTTTCCCGTTTGGACACAGATCCTCTCGTATTTACATGTTACATGTCAATTGTAGCATTTGTTAGTCTCCGAGATTGAATCTTGTAATCCGTTAAAACAGTTTTGAGCTACTCTCAGTATACTACTGCCAGGAGTAAAGTCTGTAAAGTATCTGTAAATCCTCTTCTACACTAATATTTAATCTCTTTAAGTATCATTTGAAAAGCTGTCTGACAACAGCGTCCTTCCTTGGTTACTACTGAGAGGAACAATGGAGGAAGAGAGGAAAGATGGCGTCCTATATATATATATATATAGACCAAAGTGTTGAGGACTCTGCTGCAGAGCATCTGCTTTATCCTCTCGGTTGGCTCGCTGCCCTCTGCAGCTCCCTCCGTGACCCACACACTCGGTCTTATCTCCCGCCTGGCTTAACAAAACCTCCACCCACCGACTCCACATCAGACCAGAGACTGTTTACTTCCTGCTTGTAAACAGGAGTTCATCCACAGGACGCCCAAACCCACTGATTCTTTAAAGTATCTTCATTTAGCAGTTAATGAGGAAGACATTGACGGATGACAATCTGATTCATCTTGACTCATTAATACTAATAACTGATCTCCACAGATTCTGTATCTAAGGGTTGCCGACTATCAAACCTTCTAATTCAGGGACTTTGCGTAGGCGTCAGCAGCTTAAACTATTAATTTCTTTAGCGTAGTTTGGGGATTTAAATCCTACCCACTGAGGCCTTGCAGCCTCATTTTTTTTTTAAAAACACTTCTTCCAAGATGTAAGTGATGTCAGTCGGAGCATTGTTGAAGCACGGCTGACTAATCCACGGGGGCCTCAAGCTGCTTACATTCAACCTGGAAACCAATGGTGGGCTTAATTAGAGCCGGGCTAAAGTGCTAAATTAATTAGCTTGTTAGCCGCGGCTGACTTGTGTTTTTAGCCTCCCTGCTCTCTGAATTGAGTGGGGAGCGCTAACGGCTAAGCTACCGCCCAATTCTTCACTTATCACAGATCGGCAATGTAGTCAGATGAAGTGATACTGTAATGCTCTTAGTGGCAGGAGGATATTCTTCCTCTTGGGGATTAAAATATATAATGACGAAGTCTAATAATGAGCAACCTGCCAAGCTCAGTCAGAAGCCTCAGTGCTGGAAGAGTCACTCAAAGTATGTTGAAGAGAATGTGGTGAGGGAACCAATAATGATCATCTTCAGTTCAATTTAAGATTCATTGCATCTTTTATTATTTTACTCTTACCGGGGGAGTGGGTAATATTCAGAGAAGAAAACAATAATAAAAAAGATTAAAGTTGTAAATTTACAAGAAAAAAAAAACTTGAATATTCTCTGAATTTGAAGTCGTGAAATTTGCGAGAAAAAACTTGGATATTCTTTGAGAATTAAGTCGTAAATTAGAGAGAAAAAAACTAATTTTACGAGAGGAAAATTCAGAAAGATGATGGGTATGTTTCAGTGCGGTGGATGACCTGCTCAAATTATACTTTATCAGATTTATCAAAAAGGAAATACTTGTGATTTTAGCTCCAAAATCACCACATTATCATAAACATCCAGACTGTGAAGATACACTGCTGTCAATTGGGTCTCTAGAGAAAACAATACACTAATTTTACCTACTATCACTACTAATACTACTACTACCACCACCACTATCACTACTAATACTACTACTACCACCACTATCACTACTAATACTACTACTACCACCACTATCACTACTAATACTACTACTACCACCACTATCACTACTAATACTACTACTACCACCACTATCACTACCAATACTACTACCACCACCACTATCACTACTAATACTACTACTACCACCACTATCACTACTAATACTACTACTACCACCACTATCACTACTAATACTACTACTACCACCACTATCACTACTAATACTACTACTACCACCACTATCACTACTAATACTACTACTACCACCACTATCACTACCAATACTACTACCACCACCACTATCACTACTAATACTACTACTACCACCACTAATACTACTACTACCACCACTATCACTACTAATACTACCACCACTAATACTACTACTACCACTACTAATACTACTACTACCACCACTATCACTACTAATACTACTACTACCACTATCACTACTGATACTACTACTACCACTATCACTACTGATACTACTACTACCACTACTAATACTACTACCACCACCACTACTAATACTACTACCACCACCACTACTAATACTACCACCACTATCACTACTAATACTACCACCACTATCACTACTAATACTACCACCACTATCACTACTAATACTACTACTACCACTACTAATACTACTACTACCACCACTACCACCACTAATACTACTACTACCACTACTAATACTACTACTACCACTACCAATACTACTACCACCACCACTAATACTACCACTACTACTACTACCACCACCACTATCACTACTAATACTACTACTACCACCACTAATACTACTACTACCACCACTAATACTACTACTACCACTATCACTACTAATACTACTACTACTACCACCACTAGCACTACTACCACCACCACTAATACTACCACTACTACTACTACTACCACCACTATCACTACTAATACCACCACTACCACCACCACCACTAATACTACCACCACTAATACTACTACTACCACCAGTACTACTACAACTACTACAACTACTACAAACGTGCTGCTGACAGTGTTTTCCCTGCTGCTGCAACTTTAACTTCTGATCGTGCTATTGTTTACAGCTACATAAACTCCTACTATTAACACAAGTAATATTGTTACATACATGTATTTCTTTTAGCAATTATATCTTGTACCTATACTGTCAATGTGCAAGAAGAACATACAGGTAAACCGTTAAAGAACGTTGGAATAAAGGAAAATAAAACGTGTGAAACTGAATGTTAAGGAGGAATCTGTTTAGTCTAATTTCTTCATGTAGCACTTTGCTCTTGTACCACAACTGTCGATGCAAAGTAAGAACATCCAGGTAAACAGTAAAAGGACGAAATAGAGGAAATAAAACAAGTGCTGCAGAAAAGCAACAGAATTTTAGAAAGTGGAAATGTGTTATCCATGTCGAAACAATGGAAACAAACAATCACACCGCGTCTGTATTGTTAATCTGGAACACGCGGCGTCGGCCCGTCGCTCAGCTGCTCGGCTCCGTCTGAGGAGAGAAACGGAGCGCGAGTGGAGGCGCAGCATGTGCGTGCAGTCGTCCGTGTGTCATGACACGGCTCGTTCTGATGACACGCGTGTGCTGTGGAGATCAGCCGCTCGTCTGCGATGTGTGAACGCGGCCGGTGGCGATGGCCTACTTTCTGCAGGCCGCGGATGCAAGATGGCCGCTCCTACAGTCGTCTATGTGAATCAGACGGTGTGAGGAATATTACAATCATTTAGTACGAGCATGATGAACAATTACATGATTGGTTCATTGATCTGTGGACACAAAGCGTATGTTTGAAGGTTATAACTGATTCATAATTTATTATTTTCATTATTCTTTTAATCTGCTGATATTTCTTTTCAATTTATGGATAATTGTTTACATTTGTTGTATAGAACGTTCAAAAATTGTCAAAAAATGACCATTTAAACTTCCCTGAGCCAATCATGACGTCTTCATATACGTCTTGTTTTGTTTGACCAAAATATTTAGTTTACAATGAAATATGACAAAGAAACGCAGGAAATCCTCTCATTTGAGAAGCTGGAATCAGAGAATATTGATATTGTTTGACTGAAACGATTAACCGATTATCAAAATAGTGAAAAATTATGAACTTCTTGTTTCAGCTCTAAGTTTAAATAATGTATCAGTGAAAACGAAAGCAGAAGCTGATTTTCAACACTTTTTTGTGTTGGATGAAATAAAAATAATTTTGTGTTTGTTATTTATTTAATTACTTCTTTATACAGTGATCGATGGATTGAAAACAAATATATAATGAAAACAAATATAAATTCAATACATTAGTCGAGGAGTTCTCATAAATCTGGTATTTTTTTATTGATGAAAATCCAACGGCAATAATGTTGAGTCATTTTAAAAGCCCTGTTTCTGCGTGTGTGTGTGTGTGCGTGTGTGTGTGTGTGCATGTGTGTGTGTGTGTGTGCGGTTCGTGTGTGGCAGGGGGATTGATGTGTTCATTCCCATAATGCATCAGCCCCTCCAGCGGCTGCAGCACCGCTCACTGCATCACCAACAGAGCAATCTGTGACTCTGGGAGGTGATTTAACACAGTGGTCAAAGGAAGTCTGTCTATTATTTTAAAACATTGAATGCTCAGAAGTATTTTTGATTCGTATGCTCGTCATCCTGCGACGTTTTCTCCGGTGGCTGAGTGGAGAAATCTGGTAACACGACAGAAACGACCAGATGGAGACAGATAACTCTCTAAATCATCATTTTACTGATCTTCACACTTCACAGCTTCACAACAACACTTCCTCGTTCCTAACTCACGTGTCGCTGAACTAACCAATCAGAAGGACTTAGACCGAGGTCAATGTGAGGAACAACCATAGAGAGGTAGAGGATTGTAACTAGTTAACTGTGTAAACATAACTCACTATTAATTAAAATATATGACTTAACCTCACTTCTGAACTTCACACTGGCGTCGCACATTTGCACATTTACCCCCCCCCCCACTCCTTTTAATGTCATCAAACTAGCAACCCCTCATGTCTCAATGAAAACAGACTCAGGAAAAGATTAATCTGCAGTGGGTACTAAATATATATATATAATAGAATATATATATATAGATGTATCTGACTGAGCCAAACAGCCAGGCCCTGTTCCAAAACAAACCCTGATGCTCCCTCGATGGTGCGTTCAGGTACCGCAGCGTTTTAGTGCTGCTAATAGAGCTGGTGGATAAAACTAAATCCTCTCAGCGGAAAAGAAGAGAGGAAAGAAGACACGAAGATAGGAGGAGATCTTCAAAGAGGGCAAAAGTGTGCCAAGCTTTTCAGAGACAGGCCTCTTCCTCCTCCTCCTCCTCTTCCTCCTCATATCGTCCTACTCACATCCTCCTCTCCTCACATCCTCCTCTCCTCATATCCTCCTCTCCTCCTCCTCCTCATATCCTCCTATCCTCCCTCTCCTATCCTCTTCCTCCTCCTCCTCCTCCTCTTCCTCCTCATATCGTCCTACTCACATCCTCCTCTCCTCACATCCTCCTCTCCTCATATCCTCCTCCTCCTCATATCCTCCTATCCTCCCTCTCCTATCCTCTTCCTCCTCATATCGTCCTCCTCCTATCCTCCTACTCACATCCTCCTCTCCTCACATCCTCCTCTCCTCATATCCTCCTCTCCTCCTCCTCCTCATATCCTCCTATCCTCCCTCTCCTATCCTCTTCCTCCTCCTCTTCCTCCTCATATCGTCCTCCTCCTATCCTCCTATCCTCCTCTCCTCCTCTCCTCCTCCTCCTCATATCCTCCTATCCTCCCTCTCTTATCATCCTCCTCCTCCTCCTCCTCCTCCGTCACTTAAAGACAAAGTTTAACCTCTGCAGCGTCTCTTGATTCATGCTCAGCTTCGTCTCTCGTCTTTTCTGCAGACAGGAAGCTGCAGCCAGACGAACAGAACAAAGTCAAAAGAAGACGCCGCCATGTTTGTTTCTTGGTACGTTCTGAAGATTTGGTGTTTTTGGATGCTAACTACACCCTCCACTTTCAGACACAAGGGCAGGGCGATAACCAAAACCACTGGAACTTTCTACACTGGCATTTTTTTCATCACCTCTTCAAAAAGGCCTGCGAGGGTAATGAGGGGGTTTTGAGGAGGTGGGGGGGGGGTAAATATAGGGCCCTGCCGTGTCGAGGAGTGAGGTCTGAAGGAGGTTTCACATTCACGGCGGGCCGTAATAAAAGAGAGCGGCTCTCTTTTCAGGGTGAGGCGCACTTAATTAAGACGGAGATGTTTTAAACACAGCTGAAAAAAGAAAAGAGGGGGAAACTTTAGACGGAGGGTTGGATAACACTGGGTCTCTGTTGTGTGTGAGAAAGATCTCCCATTCAGCACTTTTCAGTCCTATTCTATGATAGAAAGCTAGAAGAGGCGAAAACAAGTACGGAGATACGAACATCTTCATAAGAAAGATGAGATCAAAATATGTGGAAGTAATAAATAACATAAATCCCTCCAGACATCTGAGTTCTGACACTTTAGGAGATGAGCTTTCCTTGTGAAAGCCTCACCTGAGCCACAGCGACAGACGCATTAGGTTCGTCAAGCAGAACTAAATAGAACAGATTTAATCCTAAAACCCAGACATGAGTCAGCGTTTTTACACTTCCTGTTCCCTCATCTTGTAGTCAGTTATATCAGTCATTCCTCTGATATAAAACAGGTCAGTGAATCTTAAAGATTGTAAATGAGACGACTAAACCTCCTTTAGCTTAGTGGAGGAGACGTGAAGTCGCGTGACCGTGGTGGAGTTCCTTTGTAGACTAACGTGAAGTCGCCTGACCGTGGTGGAGTTCCTTTATAGACTAACGTGAAGTCACGTGACCGTGGTGGAGTTCCTTTATAGACTAACGTGAAGTCACGTGACCGTGGTGGAGTTCCTTTATAGACTAACGTGAAGTCGCGTGACCGTGGTGGAGTTCCTTTATAGACTAACGTGAAGTCGAGTGACCGTGGTGGAGTTCCTTTATAGACTAACGTGAAGTCGCGTGACCGTGGTGGAGTTCCTTTATAGACTAACGTGAAGTCACGTGACCGTGGTGGAGTTCCTTTATAGACTAACGTGAAGTCGCGTGACCGTGGTGGAGTTCCTTTATAGCCTAACGTGAAGTCGCGTTACCGTGGTGGAGTTCCTTTATAGACTAATGTGAAGTCGCGTGACCGTGGTGGAGTTCCTTTATAGACTAACGTGAAGTCGCGTGACCGTGGTGGAGTTCCTTTATAGACTAACGTGACGTCGCGTGACCGTGGTGGAGTTCCTTTATAGACTAACGTGAAGTCGCGTGACCGTGGTGGAGTTCCTTTATAGACTAACGTGAAGTCGCGTGACCGTGGTGGAGTTCCTTTATAGACTAACGTGAAGTCGCGTGACCGTGGTGGAGTTCCTTTATAGACTAACGTGAAGTCGCGTGACCGTGGTGGAGTTCCTTTATAGACTAACGTGAAGTCGAGTGACCGTGGTGGAGTTCCTTTATAGACTAACGTGAAGTCGCGTGACCGTGGTGGAGTTCCTTTATAGACTAACGTGAAGTCGAGTGACCGTGGTGGAGTTCCTTTATCGACTAACGTGAAGTCGCGTGACCGTGGTGGAGTTCCTTTATAGACTAACGTGAAGTCGCGTGACCGTGGTGGAGTTCCTTTATCGACTAACGTGAAGTCGCGTGACCGTGGTGGAGTTCCTTTATCGACTAACGTGAAGTCGCGTGACCGTGGTGGAGTTCCTTTATAGACTAACGTGAAGTCGCGTGACCGTGGTGGAGTTCCTTTATAGACTAACGTGAAGTCGCGTGACCGTGGTGGAGTTCCTTTATAGACTAACGTGAAGTCGCGTGACCGTGGTGGAGTTCCTTTATAGACTAACGTGAAGTCGTGTGACCGTGGTGGAGTTCCTTTATAGACTAACGTGAAGTCGCGTGACCGCAATGTAGTTACTTTATAGACTAACGTGAAGTCACGTGACCGTGGTGGAGTTCCTTTACAGACTAACGTGAAGTCGCGTGACCGCGGTGGAGTTCCTTTATAGACTAACGTGAAGTCGAGTGACCGTGGTGGAGTTCCTTTATAGACTAACGTGAAGTCGAGTGACCGTGGTGGAGTTCCTTTACAGACTAACGTGAAGTCACGTGACCGTGGTGGAGTTCCTTTATAGACTAACGTGAAGTCGAGTGACCGTGGTGGAGTTCCTTTATAGACTAACGTGAAGTCGCGTGACCGTGGTGGAGTTCCTTTATAGACTAACGTGAAGTCACGTGACCGTGGTGGAGTTCCTTTATAGACTAACGTGAAGTCGAGTGACCGTGGTGGAGTTCCTTTATAGACTAACGTGAAGTCACTTGACCGTGGTGGAGTTCCTTTATAGACTAACGTGAAGTCGCGTGACCGCGGTGGAGTTCCTTTATAGACTAACGTGAAGTCGCGTTAAATAAAGAACTTACCGACGTCCAGCCCGACTAATTAACCTGCAATTTAGCGTCCATATGTGCGACTAAAAATACAAATAATCCCTTGTGTTTTAATTAAAAATGTCCTTGACAACAACCTGAACAGCAGCGTCTATCTCAGCCAAAATGGCCAATTTTCTGTAAAACAATTTTGGATTCATTCTTTATCATATCACACATAAGCATTCAAAGACTTAGTATAGTGAAAAGCCCTTTGAAGGAATTCAAAACAAAGAATTAAGAGCAGATATTGAACCGCCACTGTGAAAACTATTCAGAGCAACGCCGAGACACGAGGCGAAGATAAACCACAGTTCAGTTTTCAGGATGAAAACTCTGCTGTGCACAGAGCGGTGGGATTATGAGGAATAAAGAGTAGTTCAGTTAAAAGCCTAAAGTCAACAGTAGCTGCACAGTTCACTGCTGGGTGAGCTCTGCTGGAGGCTCAGATTAGCTGCACACAGCCGGTCCAACACACCGACTGTGTGCTGCTGAAACCAGACGACCAACGACCACACATCCTCTTTTGGGCTTTTATTTAGTTTTTTTTTTTTAATTTCGAAGTAGAAAAAGCAACACGTGTTGGAGTTGGAATACAGTGGAAAAATATGTAAAAGTTGCATGATAAGAAATATTCCGATCACAGACTGTTTATAAGTGGACGTGGTCATGGTGACGTCACCCATTGGTTTGTTTGAAGCCTTGATTTCTGCAATTTCGCCGTCGCCATGTTGTTGTTTTTTAGCAACCAGTGAACAGGAAGTGACCATATCTGGACTGAGGAGGAGTGACGTAGAGACGCCGTATACGTCTCTGGTAGAGACCTGTCAATCACTGTGTAGCCCCGCCCCTAAAGCATCCCCTGCTTTATGGTCTGTTTGACTCTAAATGGACCATAATGTACTAAATGAACATCATGCTGTATTGAAGAAGACTTGAAACTAGAGATTGAGACCATAAACTCATGTTTACAATGTTTACTGAGGTAATAAATCAAGAGAGAAGTAGAGTCATTTTCTCATAGACTTCTATAGAACCAGAGGAGTCGCCCCCTGGTGGACACTAGAGAGAATGCAGCTTTAACACATGAAGCTTTGACTTCACTTTAAAGAACCAGAGGTTGCCGCCTGATTCCTCTTAGAGTACAAATTGTAAAAAAAAAATGTGATGTAAAATAAAATTGTTTTAAGATCTGGCTGAAAAAAGATCCTTAGTTTATGTTTCTAACTCAAAATAAATAACCCAAATATTACGTTCCCGAACAAGGAAACTGAAATGTGAATAAAGTTTCAAGGTAATGTATTTTGTGGTGGATTAAGTTTGCTTCTGACATTTTACCAAAACGTTTTTAATGAGCCAGTGGACGCCCCTCGTTGGGAGGAAGTCGGGGTGGTAGATGTTTTTTTAAAACAGACCGATGTATGATTCCCAATATGCTGTTACTGTGCAGCCTTTGTTTTCAGCTGATTAATAAGTGGCTGTGCTAATATTAGCGCACCGCCCGCTGACCTGGATTCAGCTCCACCACACCTTTTCCTTCCGTCAACATCGGCGCACAGCTACAGTCATTGATTATACAGCATGAATACTGATAATAAAGAGGAACACATTCTCCTAAAAGACTTATCATTATGATGGATTCTGCACGTCGTGATGTGCCACGCAGCAGCAGCTCTTCCTCCCTCTCAACATACTGACCCACAATTCAGCTCTGCTGCTGCTGCTGCACGCTATAAATAGACGGGGATTTAACCTACAGCGAGGCGGAGGATAAAAAGGCAGCGCGGGGGGATAAAGAGGGACGAGGGCGGAGCCAAATATGAGGCCTTCCAGCTTTAGGAGATATTGACGGTCACACGTCTGATATTGTTCCTGTAGGCCTGCGAGTGATGAGCAGACACAGGAAGTCACATCCATCTGTCCTCCAGACAAATTAGTTACAGAGCAGCAGCTTCTTCTTTGTGGCCTCCATGCTTCACTAGACGGGAGACAAGAATTATGGGGGACGAAGTCTGGTCAAAAGATCAGGGAACGTCCTCGGTGTTGTGAAACGGACAGTAAAAAGCAGAGCGATGATCCTGCAGTGACGTCCACATCAAGGTTAACTGATGCTGAACACTAAGAGAGACGTGACGAGGTCGTCTGCAACTCACTAAACATTTTCATTATCAATCTATTAAATCATTATTTTTGATGAATCAAGAACTTTGCCTGAAAATGACAAAGAAATGATTAAAAAATACAAATATTTCACATCAAAACTATTTATATCGGCAGTTGCAACACGTTTAGGATATACAGTAAACCCTAAGCTACTGTTAGCTATTGTATTGAGTTTCCTTTAAGCAAAATGCTCTTCATTAATCTCTGTTTAACAGTTACGTAGTTCATAATTCGGGCTGTTGGGCTTTTATTGTGAAAGGTAAGAAGTGGATCTGATCTGTGCTGCCATTTGTCAAGAATGAAAGGAGTAATAAAGTTTGTCGTATTGGTTTCATTCCCAGGCGTCAACCTCCTTCACGTGTTAAAGCTGCATTCTCTCTAGTGTCCAGCAGGGGGCGACTCCTCTGGTTCTATAGAAGTCTATGCTTTAGGGCGGGGTTACACGGTGATTGACAGGTCTCTACCACAGCGTTGTCCACAGTGTCGTAGTCAGCTCCACCCCTTCGTTGCCAAAAACCAAGATTGCGACGACCAACACGCCGAACTCGAGGCCTAAAAAAGTCGGTCGACGAACCAACGAGTGACGTCGCGGTCACTCCGTCCACTTCTTATATACAGTCTACGGTTCAGACTACGAAGCCTGTCTGTTGTTGTACACTACAGCCAAACAACAATCTGTTAAAATAGAATGACAAACTTGCACAAAAAAAGCACAAAAAGTGTAAATCATTCTTTCCAAAGAAGGACGGTGATCACAGTTATGATCAAAACATCCAATCACTCTGTAAAGAGGAATCAAACACGAGGTTTAGGAGCTGCAGCGTGAACACAGACAGAGAAGAAGAAAGATACGAGATCCTCGTACGATCGATAGAACCGTCGAGAGCAGAGGAGGAGAGGACAGCTCTGGTATTAAACGAGGGACGGTCGTCCTTCAACAACAGACGCCCTCCTTCGTCCAGACAGTGAACACCAGACTGGCTTCAGTCATAAAGAACGACACCAAGATGACACCAGCTTCATTATGGTAAAACAGTGAAACCGTAAAGTAAAACTAGAGCAGAATAAAATAAGAAATGTAATATATATATATATATATATATAAACACTAAGATCCTAGCATAAAAACACAAGAGACCCTTCATAAAACAGAATAAATAATAAGCATGTGTGTGTGTGTGTGTGTGTGTGTGTGTGTGTGTTATTACTCTGCAGATCTTCTGTTCATCCAGGTTTTTGATTTTACATACTAAACTGCTGACAAATTGCCAGACTTTCAGATACTTTCGCTGCTTGTAAATATGCAAACAAACACACACACACACACACACACACACACACACACACACACTCAGTCACACACACTCAGTCACACACACACACACACACACACACAGTCACAAGTCGTGTCTATTTGTCTCGTTAGGACGTTATCAGAGTGTGAAGGAGACCAGCCGGCGGTCAGAAGATGGACGAGTAGATTGGTCCTCCTCCTCCTCCTCCTCCTCCTCCTCCTCCTCCTCCTCCTCCTCCTCCTCCTCCTCCTCCTCCTCCTCCTCCTCCTCCTCCTCCCCCCCCCCCCCTCAGGACTGCTTCTTTAGAAGAGTGACCCGTGTAAAAGCAGACTTGTGGTAATAATGGAGGTTTTTGAAGTGGCATCGTCTTTAAAAACAATACTAACGAATCAATACTCGCTGAGTCGGCACACTGGACACGATCAGCTGATCAAATGAAGGTTTAGTGTCGACGTTGAGATAGATTTATTATTTATTTAAATCATGTTCACATAGTTAAAACACACTTTACTGTACGCTGCAAAACTACTTTAGTAAGAAACATTATGGTTTGGCTTAAAATAATTACAAAATTTAAACTAAACTAAAATGCAATAAATGTACATTTTTAAGTTTTTAACTCATTTGAAATGTGTGAAACGTCAAAAACAAAGATAATCCACGACAACATGTGTTCACTTGAAACATAATCCAGAGGTCAGTTCCACTGAGTGGGGGGGTATCTTTGTGTTATTTATTCTTTAGTTAGAAACATAAACTTTGTACATTAATATGTTGTGATGTTCTTTAACTTCATCAAAGATTCTCATCTTCTGATCTGAAACTTTTCTTAGAAACGTCAGAGAATCGTCATAAAATAAAGACTTGTTTTTATTATTATACAACGTTCAGTGTCTCTTTACATTGTTCCTGTTCCTCTTCCTGATGCAGCAGTCTGTTAGTCAAAGTAAAGTCATTAATCTGCATCAGAGAAACGTTCCAACGAACGTCTCAGAGAAGAAAACCTTTCAGAGGGTCTATATCAGGGGTCGCCAATAGGCGACCCCTGATATAGACCCTCTGATCCGGATCCGGACCCAGGACCTATAACCGATAGATAATTCAGAATTATTCATATCAGACAGTGAGTTTATACTTTAACCGGCGCTCGTTATTCAGCCGTTACAGCACTTGTTCAGCGGTGCAGGAAACACACCGACCAATGCGTTGTGAATCACATCACGTGATGCAGCTCAGCCAATCAAATATGAGTATTCAAGTTTCCTGATTCTAGTGAGATTTACATACACCATGACACACGGGGAGAGACGAGGAAATAGAAAGAAGAGCAGGAATATTGCGCTAATCAGAGAAGTTATCTCACATGACGTTCTCCAAAAAGAGAAACGTGTTCAGAGAGAATAGAATTTATAAGCAAGAATGAACAGAATCTTATATGTTAATTCTTCCCACAGTTTAAACCAGCATGTCTCATATGTTCAGAAACCGTAACTGTGGATAAAAGCGGTAAATGAAGCGGACTACGAGGCAAAGCACAACTCTTTGAGTCTGAAATGAAGACAGAAAATAAACCTAAGAGCCCAATATGATCAGAATCATAACACATGAATTCACTGTTCAACAATGATGTGAACAGAGAGAATAGAGCTGAAACAAGTCGTTTAATAAACACAGATAAAGTCCATGCTCACTGATTTATCTTTTTAGATGACAACAATATAATATTGTGGCTCTTTTGATTGACATCACTTCACACCTGAATGAACTGAATTTAAAGCTGCAGGACAACTCAGTGAAATACATTTTAAAATGAATTACTTCATTTTAAGATGCACATTTTTGAAAAGCTTTCTGTTACGTCAGTTATACTTTAATCCAGACATTATTTTACTTGAAATGAGAAGAACATTTATTGATGTATTTCTATGTATTATTTATAATCCATCCAGTTACATTTGAAAACCAACAATAATACTTGTTAAAATATAATTGATGTGTACTTTCTTTATTTGATTTGACAGTTGTTGACTACACAGAGACGTTGTTACTACTACTAGGCTTCTTGAATATATATATATATATATATATATATATATATATATATATATATATATGGCACTAAATAGCGCAAGTTAGATATTATTGTAATGTTTCGGACCTTTGCCCGAGGAGATTTTCTCAATCTGGACCTTTTGGAAATTGAATTGAAGACCCCTTCAATCATATTTAATCATATAGACATATGATTAAATATGATTTACATTACAGCCACCGCTGAAAAATTACGTTCATGACAAAGTAAAAAAAAAAAACATTAAAAAGTTAAAAATCAAAACATAACATAATAATAATAATACCACAACCACTACTACTAATAATAATAGAATAAATTGAATAAAAAAAAAATGCTAAAACAGTAATTATTTAAATAATACAATAACAATAATTAAATAAAAAATTATGTTATTTATTGTAATATTAATATTTCGATGAAGAAAAACAAACCACATTCACTAAATACTGATGTTGAGTCTATTTGAAAGTAGAGACTAAAATATTTCTAGTAGCTGGGACACACACACACACACACACACACACACACACACACACACACACACACACACACACACACACACACACACACACACACACACACACACACACACACACACACACACACACACACACACACACACACACACACACACACACACACACACACACACACAGAACGTGTCCAGGCTTGTTCTTGTGTGTCGGGGAGGTTTAAGGAGACGGAGAGTTAGTTCTGGATCAAGTGTTTCCAAGTGAACTGAAGCCGACTCGTTCTACGGTTCACTGAACATCCAAACCTTTGGTTTTATTCTAAGAACCGGAGCTTCACCTGCAGATGCACACAGCTGATAAACCTATTCCGTGTTAGCGCATAAAGACTGCTGACCAAAACGCCCCGAGGCGGAGGTTAAACCTCAGCTCCTGTTTTTGGAGACGAGTGTCGGACTGCTAAACACTATGACGGCACCCGTCTCCATGGCGACCTGGTGAACAGATGACGGTCTGGAGGGAAGCGGCAGTGGGCGGCTCACCGGTGCCGGATCTGACCCGACGGTGACCCGTGTAGCAGCTGCTGACAACAAGCAACCGAACAGACAGAACGGCAAAAACAGACGTTTTCAGTGTTTCTGCCTCGAGGAGAAGTGAGAGTGAGCATCAGCTACAACGGTGAGGGAGGAGGAGGCACAGACAAGGAGGCACAGAGCAAATATTGGGACGCTTCGGCTACACTAGTACGTTTACAATGCCTAACTTTATGTCTCACGTTCACACTGACCACGGGGTAACATTTTAATCAGGAGACAACCTCCAGTTCTGTAGAGTGAAGTCAAAGCTTCATGTGTTAATCCTGCATTCTCTCTAGTGTCCACCAGGGGGCGACTCCTCTGGTTCTATAGAAGTCTATGAGAAAATGACTCTACTTCTCTCTTGATTTATTACCTCAGTAAACATTGTAAACATGAGTTTATGGTCTCAATCTCTAGTTTCAAGTCTTCTTCAATACAGCATGATGTTCATTTAGTACATTATGGTCCATTTAGAGTCAAACAGACCATAAAGCAGGGGGTGCTTTAGGGCGGGGCTTACTGTGATTGACAGGTCTCTCAACTTTAACCCTTTCACAGTCTGTTTTCACTTTATCAAAGTTAATTGTGACATTTTGGTCCTAAAACGGTGTGGATGTCTTATTGCTGTTTGTATTGTTTCTTTAAGTATGTTATGAATCTGTGAGAGTTCTCAGGAAAGAGAGGACAGGAAGGGTTTTCAACACTGGTTTGGCTGCTTTTCCAATACTTTTTATTTACTATAAATGTTTTTTTATGAAGTTATTTTGACATTAAAGAATACGTACAGACGAAGTATTCAGAGAACAACCTGACAGTTTCCTAACTAAATGCATCAAACACATTGTGGTTGTTGATGTATTGAGGACTGATAATCAGGACTGTGGTCCTTTCTCCTTCTATGAGAATCAATCAATCAATCAGGAAACCTGTTGAAACGTAAAGATTCAACCGTTACACCTCTATTAGTCCCTAAGCTAGCAGTTCCTCCTGCTCTTTGAGGACAAAGGAGGACAGAACAACACGACTCTTCCTTTAACTCAAACTGCTCCGGCAGCTTCTCCCTCCCTGCACGAGCGTCTTCAGAGATAGATTTCTCTTGCTTTCTGCTTGGTAACACCGGACCAGATCGGCTCCATTCGTGACGTTTATTTCCTCACAGCGAGATGAAAACATTCAGTTTTCAGGTTTTTGAGTTCAGCTGAAGGACTTTGTGTCTCATCGGCTCAGAGCTCGTCCTCTTTTTATTAAAGCCTTTAAAATCCAGCATGTAAACATCAAGTAGAGCAGTGATCAATGAAGCAGCTGTATATGTGATATTCATATTTATCTATGAATGCATTGATGTGCAGAGGATTCTCTCTCTTCTGACTACATGTGTTTTCAACCCCTCTGGAGTTTGCACAGAGTCTGCCCGGCTACAGGAGGAAGTGCCTTTCAGAAACTCCAGAACCAATCAGAGCGCCGGCTTCTGGTCAGCTGGCTGAGAGCTCATCACTGCGGTCCAATCAGGCGGCGGGGTTCGCGGTCAGGTGACCCGGCTCAGACAGACTCACGGTGTGTTTTTGAAGCGGATGAAAAACAAAAGCTAATGAGGCCGCCGGTCGTCTCTGCCAGCTGCCTCTCTGTGAGAGGAGAGTGTGTGTTATCACTCCGGCAACAAGTGTGTGTGTGTGTGTGTGTGTGTGTGTGTGAGACAATGTACACAATGAATGAAAAGGTAGAACAGCTGGTGGAGAAATAAAAAGGACTGAAAGTTCAGATTTATACTTTGAGTAAATATTTCTTTAGCATCAACAAACTACAACGAACAAAATATAAATACACTGTGTACTACCGTACTATTAATGTTTTTATACTACTACCGCTGTTTGATCATTTTATAAAGTAAAGGAACATTCTGTTGTTCCAGCTTCTTCACTGGAGGATTTACTACTTTTCTAAATGTTTTTTTGGTCGTAAATAGAATTTATTTGGACTGCAGGCCAGAAACAAATAGAAATTTAAAGACGTCATTTGGGGATTTTGTGAATTATAATGTGGATACATGTGGAACATACAACAAACAGTTAATGTCTACTGTGCAATATTAATATTTCATATGTGCAATAATGTAAACTCAACATTCAGTCAGATTATATCTTATTTTAGTTTTATTGATCATATCTTTACTGTTGATCACTCATTTCTTATACTTTTTCACTGATGCCTCTTGTTGTCTCACTATCTCTGATGCTGTAATACTAATTAAGGATTATCTTAATTTATCTTAATCAGGAAAATAATCACCAGATTAATCAACACTGAAAATAATTACTGCAGCCAAACACTGTATAAAGGAAGTGGACAGAGTCAACACATTGGTTTGTGGACCACGCCATCTTGGTTTTTTAGTCGTCGCCATCTTGTTTTTTTGTAACCAGAAGTGACGTGAGAGGGCGGAGCTAAGTACAACGCTGAATAAAACCTTTTTACGACCAACATTTTACAATTAACTGATGAAGTGAAAACACACTGAAAGAGTTAAAGACGAGAACACGGACAACGTCGTGGTAGAGACCTGTCAATCACTGTGTAGCCCCGCCCCTAAAGCATCCCCTGCTTTATGGTCAGTTTGACTCTAAATGGACCATAATGTACTAAATGAACATCATGAACATACAGCTTGAACTGTTCAACTGTATTGTGTTAAACTGGCAAATAAAAAGAACGTATTCTAGATTATTTAGACGAAAAGTTTAATATTTGAACTAAAACTTCAGTCCATCAATCTGATCTCCAAGACGTCTCCTAACCTCGTACTCAGGACAAACAGCCCCCCCCCCCCACACCCAATAGCAGCTTTGTTTTACTTCTCCATATGGCCACACATACAGTAATCCCACCCCCCCCCCCACACACACACACACACACACACACTGAATACAAACACACACCATGTCCACACGTTTAAACCAAAGAAGCTCAGACAGAACAACAACTGTCTTTAAGAGCCTCAACCAGACGCTGGGAGTTAGCTGGTGTGTGTGTGTGTGTGTGTGTGTTGAAAGGGGGGGGGGGGGCTATAATAAGCCAACCCGAGGGATGCTGCTGAGTTGTGCTTTTATCTGGCGGGCCGGTTGCTCTTATTCAGTCGTACTGGTCCAGCATTTAGACAGAGCCCGACTCTCTGGAGGAAGGACAGAAGTCTGTCTCAACCATAAAAGGAAAACTTTAATTATTATTATTATTCCCAGCCTTCATTCATCTCCTTTACTGTGTTGGATTCAACAAACCAACTCTTTAAAAGTATGAACTCCAACTTAAACTGAGAAGGATTTCACCGTGTCTAGTTTACTCTAGACTACATTGCCGTTGTACTTGACGCATGCTAATAACCAACAAGGATGAGGGAGGACACATTCTACTTTGATTGCATTAGATTATTCTCCACCTTCCTGATGGAGAACGAGCCTCTGACATGAACAAAGACGTGGAAACATCACAGCGGATGTCCCGATTTATATTTCCAAATTTATTTTATTTCGTATTTATTTATTTCTCCATATATT
>JAVDOI010000467.1:0-15000 GCA_032191485.1 Leptoclinus maculatus
AGAGTAATCACAGGTTTACTTCTACACTCATCCAGCTACCGTTTCAAACTACCGATGACTAAAAGTTTAAATCACTGACAGTAAACGTTAAAGTCTGTAACTCTGTGATGTCGCTCAGATGTTGTTGATCTTCTTGCAGATCTTCACTTCCTTCCTCTAAGGTGCAGAGAAGAAGAGGACTGGGCCTCAGTGATGACCAAATGTCGTGTGGTTGGTGAGATGTATTCTCTTTAGGCTCAGTTGGTTTTGGGGATTGTTGCTCAACAGGAAATGTGGCAAGACGTTGACGTCCGTGTGCCTCCTCCCTCAGAGGTGACGAGAGGACATATAATATAATCCATCATATAATCCTTAAATATACATATACATAAATACACAGGTTCATCAAATAGTGCCGGTTATTTTACAGGCGGGATTATTTAAAGTTAAAAAAAAGGAAATTAAAATGTGTAATACACCTAGATTTAAATAAATATATTTAAAATGAATGTAACAACAAATATAAGTTTTTTGGGTATATATATGTTGTATTCATTTTGTTTCTTTCTCTCATTTTCAGTGTATACATAATATATAATAATAATAATATAAAATAATGAATGTAAAAAAGGTAGGTGAAAATAAAATAAAATAAAATAAAATGAAATAAAATAAAATAAAATGAAATGAAATAAAATAAAATAAAATAAAATGAAATGAAATGAAATGAAATAACATAACTATCCTGTTCAGTCAGTGGGGATCAATATGTTCCTCTATTGCGTGTTTTAACCGACACGTTGAGCTCCACCCAATGATTATAGGAAGTGAAACAAGAAGTGAAATTGTGCTCATAGTTTTTATTTAGTAAATCCTTTCCTAAAATAAAATGTGTCATTGGTCATAATTCTGGGAAATGCTTTCATAAACTAATATTTGTTTATCTTCTTCACTTTGGAGAAGTGGAACATCTTTTATGAAGTTTAACTTCATTTCACAGATTGTGCTTTCAAAAACAAGTTTGATATTTAAAAAAATGCTGAACAGCATTCAGTGGTTCAACATAATGAATGATGCCATATTAGATTCATATTATTAGCATTTCCTCACACGAATGAATATTAACTGGAGGAAGTATTCAAACTCTTATATGTAAGATGTTAAAAATAAAGCATTCAAGTAAAAGTTCGACATTTAAACCTTCACTGGAGTAAAAGTGAAACATTCAGTTCAATTCTTCGTCATAATGTCTAAACTGTGATCACATCAGCACACTGAGAAATCGATGAGTCATGTTGTTGCTGTGAGGAGAAAACCTCCCGTTTCCTGTTCTCAGATCAGTTTCAGGATTACAAGATGCTCTTCAAGCTGATAGAATCTTATAACTGACAACAAATCATTTTAGCATTTACAGAAGTTTTGTGTCATCAAGACAAATTAAAACACAACTGACTTCTTGAATATTTTAGAGTAAATGAAGAAGGAACTTTCATTTTGTCTAAATATTAATTCTGTGGACTAAAGTGGTCTCTGAGCACCAGACTCCCTTTAGAAAACCTCTCATTGTACTGCAGCAGGGTCTGACAGTCTGACCCTCTCAGTCCTGGTTCTGGTTCTCCCGTGACTCCCTTCCCTCCAGCGGGTCCATCAATACGTCCTGGGTCTCCAGCAGAGAGGAGACGCTCTGCTCCTGGAGGAGGAGGAGGAGGAGGAGGAGGAGGAGGAGGAGGAGGAGGAGGAGGAGGAGACGCTGCTGCCGGGAGCTGAGCTCTCCTCCTCCCTCCGGAGCTCCGACTGCAGGTCTAAGGCTGCAGGTGAAGCCGGATCTGGGTCTGTCCACGGTGGACCGGTCTCTGCTGGAGGATCTGGGTCTGTCTACGGTGGACCGGTCTCTGCTGGAGGATCTGGGTCTGTCCACGGTGGACCGGTCTCTGCTGGAGGATCTGGGTCTGTCTACGGTGGACCGGTCTCTGCTGGAGTCTGAGCTGAAGGAGGTTCTGGTGAACCTGCATGAGTTCATCTGGTTTCATCAGAATCCGACCCGGTGGCCCCGATGACGAGCATCAAGAATAACTCTATAGAAACAGACCATCTTCTCTCTGATGGTCTCTTTACTGATGGAGGTCTGATAGAGGATCAGGACTACACTGGACTGGTTCATAGAGGATCAGGACTACACTGAGACTGGTTCATAGAGGATCAGGACTACACTGAGACTGGTTCATATAGAGGATCAGGACTACACTGAGACTGGTTCATAGAGGATCAGGACTACACTGAGACTGGTTCATATAGAGGATCAGGACTACACTGAGACTGGTTCATATAGAGGATCAGGACTACACTGAGACTGGTTCATATAGAGGATCAGGACTACACTGAGACTGGTTCAGATAGAGGATCAGGACTACACTGAGACTGGTTCACATAGAGGATCAGGACTACACTGAGACTGGTTCACATAGAGGATCAGGACTACACTGAGACTGGTTCATATAGAGGATCAGGACCACACTGAGACTGGTTCATAGAGGATCAGGACTACAGTGAGACTGGTTCATAGAGGATCAGGACTACACTGAGACTGGTTCATAGAGGATCAGGACTACACTGAGACTGGTTCACATAGAGGATCAGGACTACACTGAGACTGGTTCATAGAGGATCAGGACTACACTGAGACTGGTTCACATAGAGGATCAGGACTACACTGAGACTGGTTCATAGAGGATCAGGACTACACTGAGACTGGTTCATATAGTGGATCAGGACTACACTGAGACTGGTTCATAGAGGATCAGGACTACACTGAGACTGGTTCAGGTAGAGGATCAGGACTACACTGAGACTGGTTCACATAGAGGATCAGGACTACACTGAGACTGGTTCATAGAGGATCAGGACTACACTGAGACTGGTTCACATAGAGGATCAGGACTACACTGAGACTGGTTCATAGAGGATCAGGACTACACTGAGACTGGTTCATATAGAGGATCAGGACTACACTGAGACTGGTTCACATAGAGGATCAGGACTACACTGAGACTGGTTCATATAGAGGATCAGGACTAGAATGAGACTGGTTCATAGAGGATCAGGACTACACTGAGACTGGTTCATAGAGGATCAGGACTAGACTGAGACTGGTTCATAGAGGATCAGGACTAGACTGAGACTGGTTCATAGAGGATCCACAGTGACTGTAGAACGTCTTGTCACCTGATTGCATCATCACAACATGGAACTCTTCCTCTTCGTTCAGTGTGACAGGAAGTGGAGTTGTGAGCTCGCGGCTCGTTATCACAGAAACACTTTCATACGAGCGAACATATCAGGAAGTCCACGTCTGAACCATGAGCAGACGAAAACTGAGTAAGTTTTATTTCACTTTATGATTTATTTTACTAAATAGAAAGTCTTATGAATATATGTACACAAGGAAACTACTATATTATACATAACTATGTTTAATAGAAGGTAAAAGAAGTTTGACAAAACAAAAGATGGTGGATTTTCATCAGAGACGCAGTATTAATATTTATTTCTTTGTATTCTTTACTAGTAAAAGTACCAGTACTACAATGTAAAAAACAAGTTCCTTCACTTAAAATGAAGTAAAAGTAGCAGCGAAATGTACTCCAAGTATCAAAAGTATCAAAAGAGTACTAATACTGTTAAAGCTGACGCTCCGGGTGGAACTACTTTTAAGTACTTGAATCAGATAGTTTAGTTCAGTACTTTACTTGAGTGTTTCCCTCTGATGCGGCTTTATACTTCTACTTCTACACATATTGCAGGTTTACAGCTGTAGTCACTCGTTACACAGAACACAGTTACAGATGAATCATGTCGGGTGTTTTAGTTCCTCATCTTATTTCAGATTTGTTGTGTGTTGTACTTTGCAGCTGTGGTCTCTGTGCAGGAAACAGAGACTCTGTAGTATAAAAACACAGTTACAACACAGTACTACATTCAGCACATACTCATGACGACCGCAGTCGTACATATCACCATGAAACTTCACCAGTTCGTTACCTGCAGTAAGGCAAATATTTTATGTATTACAAGTTTTCTGAAATGTTATATTTAAATATGCAAATGAGGCATTATGTAATGGTAACTAATCTACAGACACAAGTACACAAAGTAGTGAAATAAACACCTAAATGTGTATTTTGGATGTTTTCTCTCCACTAGTCTGAAAGAAGACGTGTTATAGAACAGAAACATACAAACATCTCAACATCGATCTGACCTAAACACTACGGCTGTCAGAGAAATGTACAAGTACAATCTTAACTGTACTTAAATACAGTACTTGAGTAAATGTACTTAGTTACTTTCCACCTTTGGAAAATGAATTCCTAACAAAGACGGTGTTTAATGATGAGTCAGCGAAAAGAGGCTGATGCAAGTGTGTTTGTGTAATCCTGTAAGAGACAGTAATCTATTGACACTTGTTTCACTCTGAGTGTGTGTGTGTGTGTGTGTCTGTGTGTCTGTGTCTGTGTGTGTGTGTGTGTGTGTGTGTGTGTGTGTGTGTGTCTGTGTGTGTGTGTGTGTGTGTGTGTGTGTGTGTGTGTGTGTCTGTGTGTGTGTGTGTGTGTGTCTGTGTGTGTGTGTGTGTGTGTGTGTGTGTGTGTGTCTGTGTCTGTGTGTCTGTATGTGTGTGTGTGTGTGTGTGTGTGTGTGTGTGTGTGTGTGTGTGTGTGTGTGTGTGTCTGTGTGTGTGTGTGTGTGTGTGTGTGTGTCTGTGTGTGTGTGTGTGTGTGTGTGTCTGTGTGTGTGTGTGTGTGTGTGTGTGTGTGTGTGTGTGTGTGTGTGTGTCTGTATGTGTGTGTGTGTGTGTGTGTGTGCATGTGTGTCTGTGCGTGTGTGTGTGTGTGTGCATGTGTGTCTGTGTGTGTGTGTGTGTGTGTGTGTCTGTGTGTGTGTGTGTGTGTGTGTGTGTGTGTGTGTGTGTGTGTGTCTGTGTGTGTGTGTGTGTGTGTGTGTCTGTGTGTGTGTGTGTGTGTGTGTGTGTGTGTGTGTGTGTCTGTGTGTGTGTGTGTGTGTGTGTCTGTGTGTGTGTGTGTGTCTGTGTGTGTGTGTGTGTGTGTGTCTGTATGTGTGTGTGTCTGTGTGTGTGTGTGTGTGTGTGTGTGTGTGTGTGTGTGTGTGTGTGTGTGTGTGTGTGTGTGTGTGTGTGTGTGTGTGTTGGCTCTTTGTTGCGCTCACAAACAGTTTGTTGGTTCATTGTAAAAGAAGCACAGTCGTGTCTTTGTGCTCTTTGAATGGACAGCTGAGAGCAGAGTTTAAGAAAAGACAACACTGTGCGTCTCTTCTTCTGCCGTTTGACTCCATCGTTGTTCACTTTTTAAAAGCTGAATTTTACCCATGATGCATCTGAAGGCCGGTCATTCAGTCCAGTTAGAAGCTTTAGTGTTCTTTGAGTTGTACAGGCTGCATCTATGATCTATTATAAAAACACGGAACATGTCTCTGAATCATAACTGAAAAAGATAAACTTGACACTGTTTTGTACTATTTTTTGGATACATGTATCGATTAAAGAAACAGAGCAACATTTTAAGATAAATCGTGTTTAGCCTAGCTTATTATAAAGACTAGAATCGAGGGAAACTGTTAGCCTTGCTCCGTCAAAAGTGAAAAAAAACTCCAAAACAATCGTATTTAAGACTCGTCGGCTGGATTCTGTTGAAGACCCGAACAAACTCCGGTTGTATAAAAGATGTGGAACCCTTTGGGATTAGGAAAGTGAAGGCTTTTGCACAAAAATGTATTGCATGTTCAAGAGTAAATACAACCTCATGTTGTGTCAATCAGGTTCAAACACCAACTCTGAAACTTTCGTTCATCGTTATTTTCAGGAAAAGGTTTAATTTTCAATTTTTTTTGCATCCGTCAGAGTGTTTGACCACTCAGAGCCACCGTACATGCAAACGTCATCATCCAAAATGATGAATGTTTCTTGGTTTTGTGGTAGAAATAATGTCATTTTTAAACTTTCCTTCTCGTAGTTTCACTGTGAAGATGAACAAAACATTCAATGAAAGCCGTCAGTAGATATAGCTTCTGGCTGCAACATGAACATTTAAAAAAATGCATCTTCTTTGCATCTGCACCTCCATCATCTTCCTCCTCTCTCGTCCTCAAAATCATTAGTTTATGTTTAGCAGAGATAATAAATATCCGTCGGTGTTTTCAGGGTCTAATTGGTCCCTGGGGCGGAAACATAACCAAACACTGCTGAGAGCTCGAGGGGCTGCAGTTTAGAATAGAAACGATGAGAGTTTCAGCAACATGAGGGTACAACAACATTCCTCAGATGACTCCAAGGCAAAGAAAACATTTCTTTTTGTTGTGTTTCACAGGACAAAGTGAAAATGAAATGCAGCTGCTGGTCCCAGTGGAGACTCAAAGATCTCACGTTATTCTTTAAAATGTCTTTAAAATGGACGACTACATCTCTCAAAGAGAATAATGGAGCTGGATGTAATAAAGGTTACCGTGTCAGATTCTACTGTAAACAGCCGATAATCACAGTGAACAGGTTGTATTTCTCTGTGTTGCTGAAGGCAACATGTCATATTTTGAAAGAACAGTCAGTCATTTCCTGCCTGTCGTCAGTCAGCATCTCAGAGTGTCTCAACATTAAGGCCAGGACCGGATGTACAGATGTATCACAGGCATTTATGACTTGGTACTTATAAACTATTTGACCTCTCTGTGCTCCTAAAAACAGAATATATATATAATATATACAGAGTATAATAATAGTCAATAAATTACCTCCTTTTTTTTCGAAACACTTCTCCATGACCTCGTTGTAAAACTTCAAGAGGTCAAAAAAATATGTTTATAAAATATAATTTATAAACATATTTATATACGCGTTGCGCCGCGTTACGGCGCGTTGCGTTACGGCGCGTTGCGTTACGGCACGTTGCGTTACGGCACGTTGCGTTGCTGCACCACGTTGTAACGTTACGTTGGTTTGTAGCGTTGTTACGTTGCATTGTAACGTTACGTTGGTTTGTAGCGTTGTTACGTTGCATTGTAACGTTACGTTGGTTTGTAGCATTGTTACGTTGCATTGTTACGTTACGTTGGTTTGTAGCATTGTTACGTTGCATTGTAACGTTACGTTGGTTTGTAGCATTGTTACGTTGCATTGTAACGTTACGTTGGTTTGTAGCGTTGTTACGTTGCATTGTTACGTTGCATTGTTACGTTGCATTGTTACGTTACGTTGGTTTGTAGCGTTGTTACGTTGCATTGTAACGTTACGTTGGTTTGTAGCATTGTTACGTTGCATTGTAACGTTACGTTGGTTTGTAGCGTTGTTACGTTGCATTGTAACGTTACGTTGGTTTGTAGCGTTGTTACGTTGCATTGTTACGTTGCATTGTTACGTTACGTTGGTTTGTAGCGTTGTTACGTTGCATTGTTATGTTACGTTGGTTTGTAGCATTGTTACGTTGCATTGTAACGTTACGTTGGTTTGTAGCGTTGTTACGTTGCATTGTTACGTTACGTTGGTTTGTAGCGTTGTTACGTTGCATTGTTACGTTGCATTGTTACGTTACGTTGGTTTGTAGCATTGTTACGTTGCATTGTTACGTTACGTTGGTTTGTAGCATTGTTACGTTGCATTGTTACGTTGCATTGTTACGTTACGTTGGTTTGTAGCGTTGTTACGTTGCATTGTTACGTTACGTTGGTTTGTAGCGTTGTTACGTTGCATTGTAACGTTACGTTGGTTTGTAGCGTTGTTACGTTGCGTATATCTAATGATTTGGCGACCATTAATGTCCGAAGCAAATTCAAAGAACTTATTCAACAGCTATTGAAGTTGGGAGTGAAACATCTCCACAGCTGAGTCACTGACAGAAATCATATCTTGTGTCTGTAAAAAGTAACAGATTGGTTTGATTCGTATTTTGCATTAATGTAAAATCTTTCATCATGTCTTTAAGGTCCCTGTAATGATGTTGATAAAGAAATGTTTCTGTCGACCTCAGTTAACGTCCTTCTACTCTCCAGCTTTCAAATGGTTCGGGAGCCTCACCAATCTGTCCACCCGCCGCACATCAGAGAAGATCAATATCAAGGCAGCCCCAGAGCATGATGGGAGCCTTGGCGGTGCCAAATCTCCAGCCCGGAAACAATCGGTGGATGACATGGATGCCTGCCTCCGCAGCCCCGGCTACGCCTGCTCCAGCCAGATGTACACACATGTGGGCACTGTGCCACGCAGCCTGTCGCAGAAGAAGAGCTGCAGGGGGCTGAAGGAGAAGAAGAAGAAGAAGAAAGAGGAGGAGGAGGAGGAGCAGAGCCAGTGGAAGGAGGGGGAGCATGTCAGAGACTCCCCTCTGCTCAGTGCCCTGTCCAGCCTCAGTGTGACCAGTCTGGACCGGACTCTGCCTAGTCCTGCAACGGCCCGGCCGCTGCCCACCACCCCGACACCCAGCCGGGCTTCACCTTTGACCTCGGCACATGAAAGCCGCTTCAATGATCCTTCAGCGGACCCCTTTAAGAGCCAGTCAGTGTCAAGGAGCAGGGATGCTTTAGAAAGGGAGCCTTCAAACATGGCAACTAACGGCCCCAAAGGGGCTCCTTCGCAGGACGTTTACGTGCCGATGGACCCGATAGCCGAAGCAGCTCGCAGCCAAACACAGAAAACCACAAAGACTGTGAGCGGCTCGCAGGAAGTGGAGCATGTCGACAGGTGAGGAAGTAGATTTAATTATTACTATACTTTCAGATAAATAAAACTTCAGTTCACTGCAGTGAGATTGTTGCTGGAAGAATGTCAGTATCTTGATACTAGTCAGAATAAGGGAGATTGCAGTCCTTGAATAAGGAAAAGAAAACGGATTTAGATTTCAGAAAACTTTTATAACTTCTTTAATTTATATTGGAACAATGGTAAATTGTGTTTTATTGCAGTAGAAGATATATTTTATAAAAGACAGAGACAAAAATACCTAAAACAAATAGAATAAAATAAAATAATACATATTATTAATTCAAAAATATAGAAAGAAAATTCTAAAAACTTTAAACTTAATAATATAACCCAGACTCTTTTAATAGTCATAGATTTGATTAAACAATATGATTAACAATTTTGTATTTTACTTCGTGAAAAGTTTATAATCATGTAATCATGTAATCATATAATCATGATATTTACAAGAAAAAGGTAGTAATATTGTTAGAATAAAGTCGTGTAATTTTTACCGAAAACGTCATAATATTAAAAGAGGAAATGTAATATTTCTACAGTAAAGTTATAATATAAAAAAGAAAAAGTCTTTGTGAAGAATGTCCTAGATAATGCCTAATATTACGTCTAATAAACTAATAATAACAATAATGCATCATGGCAGTAAAAGAGTGGTTGTATCCGCGGACATGCGCAGTGGCTCGCTGCCTGCCCGCTGTGGTTCCGTCGGTCAGCTGCTTCTCACTCAGCGGCAGTGCGCGTCTGACGTTGCGGGAGAAAGATGTTCGAACTCGGGGCCGTTAACTGTCGGACAGTCCGCTGCGGGGAGCGGGAGAGGAGGTGAGAGAACTAACACCAAGAAGTCCATTAAAAACGTGTCAACATAAAGTCAGTAAACTGTCAGAGGAAGAATGTGCGGAATGTGTCAAAGCTGCTCCAGCAGTCATTAACACGCTGCTTTAACATCTCCAATCAGTCTGTTCCTGTTTCTGTTTGAATGCATTTAGAGCAGAAACACACGTGTTTTCGGTTAGTTTGATGCCATAAAAAAAGATGAAAAGCTCCTGACTAGTAAAACATTGACTACATGAAGTCAGTGGGTTACCGGCTGGTCTACGGTCTGTGTGTATGTGTGTGTGTATATGTGTGTGTATATGTGTGTGTGTGTTGGCTGTTCAGGCTGAAACTGGACCGGACTGTGTGTTAGATAACAAGGGGAGTTTGATCCTCTGCTCTTAGTCAGTAACACTGATCAGGCTTTTGATTTTATTATGTCTGTCTAACCTGATTAACTCCTGACTCTGATCTTTAAATGTCGAATGAAGCGGTTTGATACATGACACCAGATATGATCTAATATCATCTTGCAGATTAAAATTCTTCTTCTCCTTCAGGCTGTAACACAAGACCGTTTTCTGACCTCACTGTATCAGATTGTTGCTCCTGCTTGTTCGATCATCGTTTGTGTTTTATGAGGAGGCACATCTCCTCACCTCATCAGCACCTCTGCTAATATCAGAGGAATTATTAGCTCTCTCTAATTAAAACATTACTCCTGAAAACCTCTCTCTGTTCTATACCTCCTGAATGGTGAGATGGCCAACATGAATTATGTTGTTTCTGGATCTCTACCTCTACTTCTTCTTCTACTCTTTGTGCCGGAGAAATACAGCCTGTTAGGCCAACTTCTGACAAAACTACGCACCGACTTTACTTTACTTTCCTTTACCTTCATCAAGTAGTCACCAAAACCTCCACCAGTGAGGCGGCAGATCAGCATTCACTACTTCACACTTTGATGGTCGCTGACCAGAAGCTTAACTGGTTTCCGGACCTAATTAATGCTGCGACCACTTCTGTTTTCCACTTAACGGATCAGTGGGAGCAGAAGTGGTTGTTGAGGTTAACCTTGACCTTTCGTTTCGTCCGCTGTGTGTTTGTGTCTCTGTAGTGAACTTCAACATCCTCGGCTCCGTGTGGACGCATGTAGGTGGCGTCACATTTGTTTTTGGTTATCATGGGAGCTCTTTGAACCACAGCTAGTGTGTGTGTGTGTGTGTGTGTGTGTGGATATTGTGAGTGTGTCTCATGTCAGAGTTTCTGGCTGAAGAAGGAGCAGGAAGTGCTGTAAAAATGTAATGCTGGTTTGGGGGAGCGCGGCCCCCAGGCGGAGGGTGTTCCCCCCCCCCCCCCCTGCTGGGAACAGTTTAGTGTACTCCAGGACAAGGCTTCAGAAACACACATGTTAAATGTAACAGAAGAAGAATAAATCTCTCTAAGAGCTTCTTAGCTGAACAAGTTGTCTGTTTAACTGGGACGATTGAATGAATCGCTCCCTTGTTGCCTCGTAGAGACAGTTGTTGAGCCGCTGTTGTTGGCCAGCTAACCGCTAACACACTAGCAAGCCACTCAAAAGATGTATTTGTACCTTTGATAACTATCTGCCTCTGTTGTGGAGCACTTTATCCTTCCTATACGTTTCCTCCAGTTAGGTCTCCTTGGCTGGTCAGACTGCTTTCTATCAGCCAGAGGCACGAATGTATGTGTAAAGTTCTCCAAAGTCTGAAATCGACCCCGAAAACGAATTGAACCGAATTCATTTTCAATGCTCGTGTGAAAAATGCTTTTAGACATTAATGGATAAAAGAAATAACATTTTGTTTCCACTTTCACGACACAAGTTTCAGCTATGTGAAGGAGTTTCTCAACTCCCATGTGGCCTCACAAGGTTGCACGTTTGAAGCTGCTCCACCTCCACACAGGTGTGTTCACTTATGTCTGATTAGAGCTCAAGAACTCAGCTTGATTGACGGGCTCCTCGTCCTCCTCCTGTTGCACCTGTTAAAGAGAGACGACCTTCATCGCTCTCATTGATACGTTGAGTCTGGTGACTTTACATGATTTGCCGCTTCATGGCGGAAGTCTAAAAACTAGAAACACCTGTGAAGTTTGACATAATTCTGTTTACTTGTAGTCCTCTGAGTCTGGCCCAGAATATAACGAGGGCTCAGCCTCCATGTGACCGGCTTTCTATCAACAAAGTTGTGTTGTAAGCTCACGTCACGAACCAAATACCTGGTGAAGAGAAAGGCGTACTTTGTGTACACTTGGGGACGCCATCGTGGCGATTCAAAAAGCTTAAAACTCAGTTGTAACTGCAGGCAGAAGCTAAAGACTACAGTGTAGAGAGAACTGATGGAAACATCTGCAGATTCTGGGTCACTTTGGGCTGAATATAGGAACTGTGGCGCCGTGATTTGTTCCCGCCCTGGTTCACACCTCTGACTCCAGAGCGTTGTTTAGTCCAACAGGCAACATTTACTGAAAGATTCCCAACATCTTTCTATCTAATGAAATATTCAGCTTCAATTGATATTTGTTTGCGTTTAGCCTTTTAAAAACATTTACTTTTAGACCAGCGCTTTACTTGTAATGAGGGCTAGATGAGGAAATGCTGAAAGACATTTTCTCATGGTCACAAAGAAGATAGTTCATGACCTCAATAAATCAAACTTGTTTTCTTTGTGCTGATAAAATCATTATTTTGTAATCAGGGGGAAACAAAATGTGAGAAATAAATGCGCGTCTTAAAAAAAGGTTCTCCCTAAAAATGAAATCATTCAACAAACAGCTCCTATGATGTCACCTGATGAGCTCCACACAAGCAGCAATAATACAAAGGACTGCATGAGGTTTGTGAACGTAGTTCTTTGACTGTCAGGGAGTTTCTCATGCATCATGTTTTACTTGTGTGTTCACATCTGTGTGTGTGTGTGTGTGTGTGTGTGTGTGTGTGTGTGTGTGTGTTTGTTCTTGGAGTTTGTGTTTGGGAACAAAAGGTCGCCTCCCTTGACGTTACTCATGGAAATATGCAGCATGTTGAGGAAGAGCAGAGTGACCCAAAAAAAGTTTCACATTGCCAACGTGCAGTTTCACGAACTGCTGTCAGAGAGAAACCACGCAACTGCACTTTTTTTTTTTTTCCTTCCCTTTTTTCTAACGTCGGTTTTAAAGTGGTCAGAGTTCTGAGACTCCCAGATCCTTCAGACCTGGTGTGATCACTGGAGGGACATCGTGGGGGAGGGGGGGGGGGGTTTCCTTTGCTTCAGTGCTGAAAAACAGATTTGTTTTTCACACAGCAGCAGAGATATTCCTCCTCTGAGAAGTTTGTTGTGTGGAAAGCTGTTGCTGGGTGGTGTCACATTAACACACTGCTGCTGTCAGAGGGTTGTGCAACAGGACGGACCGACAGACTTCACTGTAGTACTAATACTATTGCTACTGCTATTGGTACTGCTGTTACAGTACTACTTCGGGCTGTTTACTAACCTCAATACTTCTTTGTTGGCAACCAAAATGTGTCTGTTGCATCGAGAAACAAAAACTGTCAAGTACTGAAAGTTTACGTCAAATATTTGCTCAGATTTGTAATTTTGTCTACTTAAATACTGATCAGATCATATGTCTAGATTACATTAGTTTGAGTGTTGGTAAAGCAGCTACAATGTTAGCATAGTGTAGCCCTGATCGATCCAAACTCCATTCAGAAATGTTTATTTTGGGTTCATACTGCTGTAGTATACGAGCCATCTTGGGGCCTGCTGTATACACTAGATACAGCTCGGCAAAATACCTCCAGGTGATGTTATGAGCCCAGACAGGACAGCGTTTGGTTTGTACGATGTATCTGGGACTTCTACAACACGTACAAAGCAGCAACAGCTGTTTTTTTTTTGCCTCCCATGGTTGATGAAACGTTGTTGGTGGCGTCATGGAGCCGTGATGCTTCTAGCGCGAGTGACTCGAATAAACTCAAATGATCCCATCGTCAAACTTGCGAGGCTAAAGTTAGCTTTGTGTTTGGTGTGAACACAGCATTAGAGCTCTATAATATACAATATTTAGATATATAGGAACTGAGAAGATGCATGCATGTACAGTTAATCTTCACAGTTTTACAGTAGAAGGTTACAGTTAATAATAATTAATGAATGTGTTTTGTTTGCTTTTCAGTCAGCAGGACTTGCCAGACAGCACTGGAGAATATGTGAAGGTAAACTTCCTCTTTACTAGACTTCAAATCTATTTTAATGCAACACTATTATCTCTTTAATGGGCAGCTTCCTTTTTTGCCGCGATGCTGCTGCTGCTCTCTCTTCCTTCTCATCAGAAGAAATAAAGACACTTTCAGTTCCCAGAGCTGGCAGCGTTTCCAGCGAAGGTTAAATTAAAACTCCGCTGCTGTGATCCTCTAAACTCAGCACTCAGGCTCTAATTCAATCAGGACGGGTGACAGAAAGGACTCGGGGGGGCGGGGGGGGATATGCGGTCCCCTCTGCGGTGAAATACTTTGAAGCCGCGGCTCTGCCTGGAAAAAAAAGGTGCACACGGAGAGCGAGAGAATTTCCAGTTCATTGACTCATAATTGGATACTTGACAAACACACTTGTCTGAAAGGGACAAGCTGGCAATGAATGATAATGCTAATGAAATGAAAGCTATTCATTACGGGCTTCCAGGTCTCCCCCCCCCCCCCTTCAAAACACACACACACACACACTCTCCTATGTTGTTTTGAAGTGGTCCTGGCCCGGTGCCCAACCTTTGATTCACAGTCCAGTGGGACAAACCATTCTGTCACAAATTGAGGGGTGGGAGGTGTCACCTATAAAACAGTGTAGTAACAGTAACTAGTGTGTGTGTGTGTGTGTGTTTTGGTGTTTTTCTGTGTGTGTGTGTGTGTGTGTGTGTGTGTGTGTGTGTGTGTGTGTGTGTGTGTGTGTGTCCCAAAAACAAAAGCATTCCCGGCCCGTCGTGGGTGTAAACTCTTGATATACAGTATCTTCGCTTGTGTTTGTATAAAGACGAGTCGGACAAAAGCGCCACTGAGTGATGACCCCCGTCCGCTCAATGACGTTGCCACAACAACGAGGCCAAGACTCCACGCCAGAGGGTCTGGCGGTTCTCGGGGGCCCCTGGCGTCGCCAGTGTGGGTGCCAGTGTGGAAATGCCCGAGCTGTCCGTCCTCATCCTGGCCCCCCCACCACCTCTGTCCTGTAGTTAGCGCACACATTCACACAAAAACAGAGCTGAAAAAGGCTGCAGATTTACCCACAATGCTTGTTCTCTCAGAGGACGAACATTTGAAGAAGTTTTTTTTTTTAAGAAAGCAAGAGGAGTCTGGTTTGCTTTGGTAGCAGCAGAAATGTGTCGGACAGGAGACGTCTCTGTCTTGGATTTGAACCCAAAGCCAGAAGATGCTACATGAATGGTCTAAAGTGATGTTT
>JAVDOI010000467.1:20000-33703 GCA_032191485.1 Leptoclinus maculatus
AGTACCGCAACCCCCCCCCCCCCCCCCCCCCCACCTCCAGAACCAGAAACTTTTTGGACGCAACATGTGAACATCCCCTAACACTGTTCGTATCCTGCTCAGGACTCTAAATACAAAACAGAACAGTACAAATGCTTTTGTTTTCTTTCCCAGAGAGCCAAATCCAGAAAAAGTGAAACAACTACATTACAGCACGTTCTTCATTCCTTTTTGACTTTGCTTCTAGAAAACACTCTTCGCCACAAAAACATAACTGCAGAAACAAAAACAGTAAATACTAGCAAAATAACTGCCAGCAGAAACGCCACCACATCAATGGAGTGGTACTGGATCATTGACATCTTGTAGGACTCCGTCCTTAGATGTGCTGCTCCTTTGTGTCTCATGACGAACTCGATCCAGAACATAGCCCGGTCCATTGGTTTCATGGGCTGGTCTCTATGCAGGCTGGACAGCACCTTCATCTTCTCCATGTAGGTTGGATTATAGAGTACCTCCTTCAGAGCCTCCAGGAAGTTGTCTTTGTTCACAGTTGCAATGTCCAGGACTTTGGCCACACCTCTTGCTTTCATCCTGACGAAGTTGTCATACTGGTCGAACAAAAGGGGCAGGCCGACCAGGGGAACACCGTGGTAGATGGCCTCTTGGATTCCGTTGGTACCTCCGTGGGCCACAAACACTCTGGTCTTTGGGTGACCCAGGAGGTCTTTTTGAGGCAGCCAGTCCAAGAGTAAGGTGTTGTTGCCGAGGGTGGATGGTCTTTTGCCTTTGTGCTTCCAGATCACCTTCTGAGGAAGTTGGGCGAAAGCAGCGGCAATGTCCTCAGTGATGTCCTCAGGAAGTTTTGCCACCAGGGATCCCAATGTCATAACGATGACGCCATGTTCACCAGAGCTCTGGACAAAGTCCTCTAGTTCTTTAGACAGGGGCTGGGAGGGTTTGCACTGAAATCCTGACATGTAGACGACGTTTGGCATTGTGGGTCGTGGGTACTCAAAGGTGAAATCGTTCCTCATCAGCCAGATGTCTGCTGCCTGAAACAGCTCCATGTAATGTACGTCATTTCCAAAGTAACGATGGACGAACGGTTTGTAGTTCAAATCTATGACATACCAACATTGAAAACGGGTGAAGAAATAGTAAAGTAAGTTCTTGACTCGTTCGGGAAACGTCATCTTGTCAGTCAGCTCTGCCGCAGTTATTGGGACATATGACAATGGGGAAGGTGCAATCGCCTGATGCCCCTCACCTTGAACAGTCCACCTCACATTAAAGACAAGTGGAAGACCCAAACGATGACCCAGAAGCACCCCTGCACCAGTTGCAGGGTCTGTCAGGAACACATCATATTTGGCATCTTGGAGGCTTTGCATCAGTTTGGTATTCTCAAACATCTCCCCCACCATCTGAATCGGAACCTTATGCATCTCATATAACTGTTCCACCAGTTCAAAATGTAGAGATATACGAGCCCAAAGCGAAGCACCTTTCCGCTGCATGTTAATCATTTTGTCTACAAATAACCCAAAGCGTTCTTTATCAAAACCAATAGAGGAATCTACTGTGATGGACTTGTAGTGGGGGGACTCTGGTTTAATGTATATGGTCTCTGTTGGTATTATCATTGTGATTTCGTGGCCTCTGGCGTGAAGCTCCTCAACGAGGACTTTCATGTTGATCCAGTGGCTTCCATCCACAGGCAACACCAAGACTTTCCCTCCGTTAACCGAGAGTGAAGAGCAGAGCAGCACCGCAAGTGCCACCAAGGCCGGTCGGTACATCTCTGAAAGAGATTCTGATGAGAAATGTAAGATTGTTAGATCTGTCCTGATCAGTAAGGCTTCACAGTTCTTGAGGTCAAGAGTATGCATCAACTTAACAAATATTCTGAACATAAAGAACAAAAAAATAGAGATTAGTGTATAATTTTAGCTACTTCATAGTTTTAAAAAATGTTTCTGCTGACTATTAGCATTTCTACATTATTTACATTCGTATTGTCCATTGTTTTAATTCATAAGGAAGAAAATACAACTTTGAGAGTAAAAAGTCTACCACATTATAATATGATTGATACACAACTGGAAAAAGATGACAACATAAATTGCTAGCTCGTTAAACTATGCATAGAATGCATTGATTTAATGAAATATTTGTTTCAATTACCTCTCGAAAATAAGGAAAAACAGGAAGAAAAATTCAAATGACAAACTAATAGCTGTTCTGTATTTTATAAACTGCATCTGAATTCACGTCTACATAAAAAACAAGCATGATAGATAAGGTTGGACCATAGAGTTTAAAACATTATGATATTAATACGGATATTTTCTAATGTTTTTTATACTTCATTGTATACCATACATGTTAATACCTAAAGCATGAGTCTTTATATTCGTATACTGTGTATATATATATGGTCCAGTGTGTATTGACCAGGGAGCAGCTAGGATGCAAGTTTTTCATTATATATCTGCAGACTGGTGGCACATGATAATACATACATTTAATCCTTGAATGTATGCAAAAGTACATACAAAATAACCAATATTTTGTGAAGCAATTAATCAATCAATCAATCAATCAATCATTTTGGTACTTTTTATTCACAGCTTGAAATAATTATTTTGAAAATAGTGAATTTGTAGAACGATTTACATGACAACACCCTATCATCACTAAAAATCATGAACAATATTGAATCATTGTCCAGCCATAGGGATAGACAATCACAAGATACATGTGCAACTTTTTTATAAAATTAATCTCATTTCATGTCATTTAAATAAGTGCAGTAGTTCATAAGAATTATTATTTATTTTTTCAAAGGTTTGTGAGTGAATTCAACGACACACTGAGGCATGTTAGGTTACCAATGTAAGACGGTTTGTATCCTCGTCAGCAGAATAGGAAAGTTCATGAATGTTTTTTAGTTTTGTTCTTTTGAATCTTTTCAACAAGAAATCAGGATCCAGTTAACTATCTAGCAGCACATTCTTCATTCCTTTTTGACTTTGCTTCTGGAAAACACTCTTCGCCACAAAAACGTAACTGCAGAAACAAAAACAGTAAATACTAGCAAAATAACTGCCAGCAGAAACGCCACCACATCAATGGAGTGGTACTGGATCATTGACATCTTGTAGGACTCCGTCCTTAGATGTGCTGCTCCTTTGTTTCTCATGACGAACTCGATCCAGAACATAGCCCGGTCCATTGGTTTCATGGGCTGGTCTCTATGCAGGCTGGACAGCACCTTCATCTTCTCCATGTAGGTTGGATTATAGAGTACCTCCTTCAGAGCCTCCAGGAAGTTGTCCTTGCTCACAGTTGCAATGTCCAGGACTTTGGCCACACCTCTTGCTTTCATCCTGAAGAAGTTGTCAGGCTGGTCGAACATGAGGGGCAGGCCGACCAGGGGGACACCGTGGTAGATGGCCTCCTGGATTCCGTTGGTACCTCCGTGGGCCACAAACACTCTGGTCTTTGGGTGACCCAGGAGGTCTTTTTGAGGCAGCCAGTCCAAGAGTAAGGTGTTGTTGCCGAGGGTGGATGGTCTTTTGCCTTTGTGCTTCCAGATCACCTTCTGAGGAAGTTGGGCGAAAGCAGCGGCAATGTCCTCAGTGATGTCCTCAGGAAGTTTTGCCACCAGGGTTCCCAATGTCATAACGATGATGCCATGTTCACCAGAGCTCTGGACAAAGTCCTCTAGTTCTTTAGACAGGGGCTGGGAGGGTTTGCACTGAAATCCTGACATGTACACGACGTTTGGCATTGTGGGTCGTGGGAACTCAAAGGTGAAATCGTTCCTCATAAGCCAGATGTCTGCTGCCTGAAACAGCTCCATGTAATGTACGTCATTTCCAAAGTAACGATGGACGAACGGTTTGTAGTTTGAATCTGTGACATACCAACATTGAAAACAAGTGAAGAAATAGTAAAGTAAGTTCTTGATCCGTTCGGGAAACGTCATCTTATCAGTCAGCTCTGCCCCTGATATTGGGACATATGACAATGGGGAAGGTGCAATCGCCTGATGCCCTTCACCCTGAACAGTCCACCTCACATTAAAGACAAGTGGAAGACCCAAACGATGACCCAGAAGCACCCCTGCACCAATCCCAGGGTCTGTCAGGAACACATCATATTTGGCATCGTGGAGGCTTTGCATCAGTTTGGTATTCTCAAACATCTCCCCCACCATCTCAACCACTTGCTTATTCATCTGATAGAACTGCTGCATCAGTTCAAACTCCAGAGATATACGAGCCCAAAGTGAAGCACCTTTCCGCCGCATGTTAATCATTGTGTCTACAAATAACCCAAAGCCTTCCTCATCAAAACCAGCAGAGGAATTTACTGTGATGGACTTGTAGTGGGGGGACTCTGGCTTGATGTACCAGCTGTCTGATGACCTCATCACTGTGATTTCGTGGCCTCTGGCGTGAAGCTCCTCAACGAGGACTTTCATGTTGATCCAGTGGCTTCCATCCAAAGGAAAAACCAAGACTTTCCCTCCGTTAACCGAGAGTGAAGAGCAGAGCAGCACCGCAAGTGCCACCAAGGCCGGTCGGTACATCTCTGAAAGAGATTCTGATGAGAGATGTAAGATTGTTAGATCTGTCCTGATCAGTAAGGCTTCACAGTTCTTGAGGTCAAGAGTATGCATCAACTTAACAAATATTCTGAACATAAAGAACAAAAAAATAGAGATTAGTGTATAATTTTAGCTACTTCATAGTTTTAAAAATGTTTCTGCTGACTATTAGCATTTCTACATTATTTACATTCGTATTGTCCATTGTTTTAATTCATAAGGAAGAAAATACAACTTTTAGAGTAAAAGGTCTACCACATTATAATATGATTGATACGCAACTGGAAAAAGATGACAACATAAATTGCTGGCTCGTTAAACTATGCATAGAATGCATTGATTTAATGAAATATTTGTTTCAATTACCTCTCGAAAATAAGGAAAAACAGGAAGAAAAATTCAAATGACAAACTAATAGCTGTTCTGTATTTTATAACCTGCATCTGAATTCACGTCTACATAAAAAACAAGCATGATAGATAAGGTTGGACCATAGAGTTTAAAACATTATGATATTAATAAGGATATTTTCTAATGTTTTTTAAACTTCATTGTATACTATATATGTTAATACCTAAAGCATAAGTCATTATATTCGTATACTGTGTATATATATATGGTCCAGTGTGTATTGACCAGGGAGCAGCTAGGATGCAAGTTTTTCATTATATATCTGCAGACTGGTGGCACATGATAATACATACATTTAATCCTTGAATGTATGCAAAAGTACATACAAAATAACCAATGTTTTGTGAAGCAATTAATCAATCAATCAATCAATCAATCAATTAATCTTTTTGGTACTTTTTATTTACATCTTGAAATAATTATTTTGAAAATAGTGAATTTGTAGAACGATTTACATGACAACATCCTATCATCTCTAAAAATCATGAACAATATTTAATCATTGTCCAGCCATAGGGATAGACAATCACAAGATACATGTGCAACTTTTTTATAAAATTAATCTCATTTCATGTCATTTAAATAAGTGCAGTAGTTCATAAGAATTATTATTTATTTTTTCAAAAAGCCTGCAAGAAATCTTTAAAAAAAAAATCCTGGATATTGAGTGAAAACTGATCGCTGACTTCTAACCTAACACCAAGTTATATTGTAAAGTATTTACAGATTTTTGAGGTATTTTGCTACCCGAGGAACACACAAACAAACAAAAAGAACGTAAACATGAACTCTTTGGTTGAATTCATTAGATAATACGAGGTTTGTGAGTGAATTCAACGACACACTGAGGCATGTTAGGTTACCAATGTAAGACGGTTTGTATCCTCTTCAGCAGAATAGGAAAGTTCATGAATGTTTTTTAGTTTTGTTCTTTTGAATCTTTTCAACAAGAAATCAGGATCCAGTTAACTATCTAGCAGCACATTCTTCATTCCTTTTTGACTTTGCTTCTAGAAAACACTCTTCGCCACAAAAATTTAACTGCAGAAACAAAAACAGTAAATACTAGCAAAATAACTGCCAGCAGAAACGCCACCACATCAATGGAGTGGTACTGGATCATTGACATCTTGTAGGACTCCGTCCTTAGATGTGCTGCTCCTTTGTTTCTCATGACGAACTCGATCCAGAACATAGCCCGGTCCATTGGTTTCATGGGCTGGTCTCTATGCAGGCTGGACAGCACCTTCATCTTCTCCATGTAGGTTGGATTATAGAGTACCTCCTTCAGAGCCTCCAGGAAGTTGTCCTTGCTCACAGTTGCAATGTCCAGGACTTTGGCCACACCTCTTGCTTTCATCCTGAAGAAGTTGTCAGGCTGGTCGAACATGAGGGGCAGGCCGACCAGGGGGACACCGTGGTAGATGGCCTCCTGGATTCCGTTGGTACCTCCGTGGGCCACAAACACTCTGGTCTTTGGGTGACCCAGGAGGTCTTTTTGAGGCAGCCAGTCCAAGAGTAAGGTGTTGTTGCCGAGGGTGGATGGTCTTTTGCCTTTGTGCTTCCAGATCACCTTCTGAGGAAGTTGGGCGAAAGCAGCGGCAATGTCCTCAGTGATGTCCTCAGGAAGTTTTGCCACCAGGGTTCCCAATGTCATAACGATGACGCCATGTTCACCAGAGCTCTGGACAAAGTCCTCTAGTTCTTTAGACAGGGGCTGGGAGGGTTTGCACTGAAATCCTGACATGTAGACGACGTTTGGCATTGTGGGTCGTGGGAACTCAAAGGTGAAATCGTTCCTCATCAGCCAGATGTCTGCTGCCTGAAACAGCTCCATGTAATGTACGTCATTTCCAAAGTAACGATGGACGAACGGTTTGTAGTTCGGATCTATGACATACCAAATTTGAAAACGGGTGAAGAAATAGTAAAGTAAGTTCTTGACTCGTTCGGGAAACGTCATCTTATCAGTCAGCTCTGCCCCAGGTATTGGGACATATGAAAATGGGGAAGGTGCAATCGCCTGATGCCCTTCACCCTGAACAGTCCACCTCACATTAAAGACAAGTGGAAGACCCAAACGATGACCCAGAAGCACCCCTGCACCAGTTGCAGGGTCTGTCAGGAACACATCATATTTGGCATCGTGGAGGCTTTGCATCAGTTTGGTATTCTCAAACATCTCCCCCACCATCTCAACCACTTGCTTATTAATCTGATAGAACTGTTCCACCAGTTCAAACTCCAGAGATATACGAGCCCAAAGCGAAGCACCTTTCCGCCGCATGTTAATCATTGTGTCTACAAATAACCCAAAGCCTTCCTCATCAAAACCAGCAGAGGAATTTACTGTGATGGACTTGTAGTGGGGGGACTCTGGCTTGATGTACCAGCTGTCTGATGACCTCATCACTGTGATTTCGTGGCCTCTGGCGTGAAGCTCCTCAACGAGGACTTTCATGTTGATCCAGTGGCTTCCATCCAAAGGAAAAACCAAGACTTTCCCTCCATTTACCAAGAGTGATGAGCAAAGCACCACCACAAGTGCCACCAAGGCCGGTCGGTACATCTCTGAAAGAGATTCTGATGAGAGATGTAAGAATGTTAGATTCGTCCTGATCAGTAAGGCTTCACAGTTCTTCAGTTCAAGAGTATGGATCAACTTCTGGAAGCTGGACTCATTTGCTAATTATGGTTAGTAGTGTATTAAATGACATAACTGTATTGCAGATGACCTGAACCTTAAGAAGAACTAAAATCGTAGAGTAGATTACCTAATATAAAATATAATTGGATTAGAAGCAACATGCAGTTGCAGAACCATGTATCCTCTTAAATCTGCAGTACCTTTAATTCTAGATCCTTTCATTTTAGTCTGTAAAGCATCGTCTGAGGATCAGAGGAGCCTGGGATTTGGAAGATGGGAAGTCTTGTTAGTGGTAAGATAAAGATGTAGATTAACTTACAATGTTCAGGATCTTAGAGAGATAACAAGCTGTGTCGTCTGCAAAAACGCTAACTAGAGTTCACGAGTTGTCCAGCCTCCAGATGACAGACTCCCGACATTAAATGTAGTTTTTTGTATGTATACCTTCACATCCAAGAGGACTGTTCACAGCACATACAAACTTAAAAAGAACTGGAGATGTACTGTAAGTATTGCCGACGTAAAATTATGTTTTGCAAGATGCAAGATGATGTTTGTCAAAGGACGGAGGAACTTGTCTAATCAAGTGTATTGGGCTGGATAAATGCTCACATGCACAGATGTCGCGTACGGTACTTAAAGTTTGGGCCAATACGTCCAAACTAAGAACTACGCAGAAATGGTTAGAGAATGACATTTACATCACGTAGATACTTGCGGCTATACCAAAAACAACAAACATATTTAAGTGCTTATTTGAAGCAGAGTTTCTATTTTTACCCAGATAAGAATAGTCACATGGCAGCTCTAAAGCAATTTACACCCAGCTAGGATGGATATGCTACTTTATTTAGCAACAGTTAGCTAGCCGAAAGGCTTTTATTTAGTAGTAACAGTAACACAGTAGAAGTATAAAGAGCAACAAAGTTTGTGTATGGAGAAGATTGTGGTGGATGAATGGGTCCAATTTAGGACTTTCATCCAGAAGACCAACAGTAGAGTCTTGTGTTACACATATTATTTCCCCTATTTGACTTATTATTTTCTGTGCTTTTTATCATTATTTTCAGCTTAGTTTAGTTAGATTTGGGTAACAAAACTTCTACTACATAGCCTACATATACACTTAGAGCAGGGGTCTTCAATTAAAATTCCAAAAGGTCCAGATTGAGAAAATCTCCTCAGGCAAAGGTCCGGAACATTACAATAATATCTAACTTGCGCCACTTAGTGCCATATATATATTCAAGAAGTCTAGTAGTAGTAACAACGTCTCTGTGTCGTCAACAACTGTCAAATCAAATAAAGAAAGTACACATCAATTATATTTTAACAATTATTATTCTCAGTTTTCAAATTTAACTGGATGGATTATAAATAATACATAGAAATACATAAATAAATGTTCTTCTCCCATTTCAAGTAAAATAATGGCTCCATCTAAAAATAAAATACACGAAAAAGAACTTTTGAAAAACTTACATCTTAAAAGAAAGTGCTTGATTTTATAAAGATGAGCCTTGTGTCTGAGGCTGCTGACAGGTATTTGCTTGATTTTTTCACATAACTCTTCTTTTTGTTTCCCCTCAAGTAAAGTTCCAGCTACTGCACTCATGCCCTCCTCGACAACCTCTCCATCAGTGAATGGCTTTTTATGTTGACCCAAAATCAAAGCAACTTTCAGGGAACATTCGTAAGCACGTTGTTGGGCAGTGAATGAATGTGTTAATATTCTGGTGGAACGTTCATATTGGGCTCTTCAATGGTTTATTTTCTGTGCCCTCAGTTCGGATTGGAGGGTATGTTTGGTCTCGTAGTGGCGTTTCACACAGTGGCGTTTTCTGAGCATATGAGACAGAGTGGTTTAGTAGCGCCAGCAGGAAGAATGAACAAATACGAGTCTGTCCATTCTTTGTTAAAGCTGTTTTCGAGGTCCACCTTTCTCTTTTTAGAGCACGCCATGTTCTCCGACTTACTCACTTCTCTCACTGCTTCTCTCTCACTGCTCTCGCTCCGTCTCCCGCCTGTCTGCGTGATCTCACTCGACTCACGATGCATTTTGGAATAAACATTCGATTGGCTGAGTAGCGTCACGTGAGATTATTTACAATGTATGTAATTGGTCGGTGTGTTTCCTGAACTGCTGAACGAGTGCCGTAAAGGCCAGAAAAGCTGCGCAGGTTAAAACAGAAGCGTTCCGCCAAAATGTATAATTCTCAATTATCCATCAATTATACGTCCGGGTCCGGATAGGACAGCGTCTGGGTCCGGATCCGGACCGCGGTCCGCCTATTTTGGCGACCCCTGACTTAGAGTATCTAATACATATTACTGTTGGCTTCGGACACCTGGGTGCTAATATCATCTGCCTTTCTGAAATTACTTTTCAACTATCATCATCTTCCTAAGATCTATCCAATAAGATACATGCCAAATGCTTCTGAGTCTCTCCAGTTGACTTTGGGAGTAAGACTGCCAAGTGCCAGACAAATGCAAAATAGCACGAGTACACATGGTTAATGACTATTGGTCGCTGTCATGAACAAATATCACCCTATTCACAGTTGATAGCAAAGACTGTCTGTTTCAGTAGTGCAGCCAAAACGATGCAGATGCACATCACTACAAGACTTTCCACAAAGGATTTTCAGCTCCAAGACTTACATAACTTCCAGATTTCCTGGTTACACAACCACTCAATGTGGGAAGTCCTGCCGCTTATTCCCAGGAGGTTTCCAAAAGGCCGTTCTGGATTTGGTCCATGTTCCCTCTCTCAGGTTTCACAGCTTTGTGTTCATGTACATGCGTCGCTCAGTAATGATAGGTGTCGATCGATAAAAGGGATTAAATAGCAGCTGCCTTTTGTTTGTACGAGGACAAAGGTCAAAGAAGCTTTCACATATTGTGCTAACAAGAACCACAATTGTTAGTAAAATGTTCAGCTTTAGCTTCACAGTGTTTCAAACATGTTAATAAATAGTTTTGTGTCAGCAAAAGTAATTTTGACTCAGGTTCACTAAAGATAATACGTATGTACTACCTCCACTACTACTACTACTACTACTACTACTACTACTATAAATAATTATGATACTATAATATGGAGATCATGGACTTGGATTGATTTGGGATCCTCTCTCAGATTATTAAAACCACATATCATTTTTATGTGAGTTATAAAGAACATTTTTGAAACGATGCATTAAACAGCCAAGACTACCTGTAATACATGTACATGTTCTCTTTATAAATGAGAGAAAACCTCTGCAGAAAACAGGAAACATGAGCTGATACACATCTGTTCCCAACAATAATTCAATACTATTGCTTTAATTACCATTATTGTTTTTTTCCCCTGTTGCCGTGAGTCTGCTCAACCTCCAAACTTTGTCTTCTCATAGTTAAATAGCTGAAGGGATGCCATAGTAGTGAATGAGCTCCGTTTGACACCAGGTTGCTCAAAGCATTCCTAAATCGCTCTCCTCCTGCTTGTCAACTCAGAAATATCTGCAAGTACTCGGGGTTTAGCTGCACATATTCATCACGGTAACACAACTTGAACCCAAAAACAACAGCATGGAAACGTTAGTAAATCCATACTATCCATACTTTAGGCCGTAAAGCGTCTATTCTTTGACGTGAACACTTACCGATAGCGCGTCAACACGAGCTCGTTGTTTGTGCGTCCAGCCTCCCTCGCAGCAGCAGCCGGCTAACTGAACCCCACCGACGTCCAGCTCTGAAGGTTATAGCAGCTCTCGGAGGGTGTTGATGCTCATCAGGACTAAAGTTCAGAGTGTGTGTGTGTGCTGTGCAGGTTAGTTACATAAAAGCTGAATTTAATCAGCCTCACGTGGCAAACTTGAACCTTGATAAGACCACAAGATGTAGTACTGAGATAAGAGTGACCTGTGGTGCAGGTTGATATGGGACAAAGGCAAATGAACTTGATATTTTTTGTCCTTTTTGACACACTTTGACAAAGGCAGCAATAATAACCATTGATTTTTTTAACAGGTAAAATACAAAAAAAAGGTAAAAGGTGTGATAAAAACTACCAGAGGAAAAATGTATTTGATTACAATTATATATAACAAAATTAAAAAACTTACAAAATTAACTAATCTTGACATTGCACAAGAAGATAGAGTCTTCTTAGTCATTCGGTTGTTGAGTAACCAAACAGCGTGCTCGTACCTGAACTTACATAACCTCGTTATCTGACTTTAAAACAGTCGATAGGATCTTCCCGAGACAAATATATCAACAAATATGTTTCACTCAGAAAGGATTTTGTGAGTTGAAAAATAAGGAAACTTTACCCGAGAAGTAAATGTGATTTTTACATCAACCTCATTTAAAGGATACGGCACTTTTTTTTTTGTCTTTTGGGATTTCTTTAAGAATGTTTTAAGAATCTTTTGTAAACGATCAAGCTCAACTCAATCAAAAAATGATAAAAGCTGCTCAATAATACAAGAAAACCGAGCAGACGAGACTGAGGCGCTGTTTTGTTGTCTGATGATGTCATCGATGTTGGTTTGTGAACTTCCTATCCTCAGATGAGTCTGACAAATAACATTCTTATTTAAATGTTTCCGATGATCGTCAGGCGAGTGGTTGGTTTGGGTGCTTTTTTTTCTTGAAAATATGTGACATGGAGATATTTGTTACTTTTGGATATTGTATTTGTACCTAAATCTCCAATAATGAAAACACTTTTTATATTTATTTGCTCTTTTTTTGGGGTTTGGCCATAATAACTGTTATTAACTGAAAATAGTCCCAACACAAATGCGCCACATGATAAAAAAAATGTTTTAAGAGACTTTAAAAAAAAGGAAACTACAATTTTAAGAAGAAGTAAGAACCTTTTTCTTATCTGCCTTTCTTGAAAACTGACTACCACCTTCATCGTTTAATGGTTCGACTGAAACATGCTGTTGTTTCCAGCCTCAGAGTCCAGGAGCCCCGGCAGCCGCCGGGCAGCCAGCGTGGCTCCATCCCCGTCCCTCTCCAGGCGCTTGGATACCGCCTCTCCAAACGGCACCCTCCGCCGACGGTGTACCGAGGGACCCCGACCTCATCTGAACCGGGACTCGCCGTCCTCTGATGATCTCGGAAGCTGCTACACGGAGCTGTACCCCGGCCCCCAGAGCTACGTGGAGAGGCTGCGGGTGGAGGACGGGTCGGCAGGCATCGATCCGCTGAGGGTGGAGGGCGGGAACGTGTACTCGTCGCCGGTGGTGGAGACGGTCTCTTCTTTTAAACCGAGCAGGTACCAGTCGGCGCTGATGCCCACGGAGAACAAACCTTTGGAGGTGGGCGTCCTGCGGCGGGTGAAGGAGCTGCTGGCCGAGGTCGACCCCAAGACGGCGGCCAAACATATCACCAAGGCCGACTGCATGGTACTGTCTGAAGCTGCTTATGATTACCAGTGGCTGAAATGACTATTTATAATGGGAAAGAGTAGCTCGTTGTGTTTTTACACCTAACGTTTTAGCCTCTTTAGCCTCACTTTATGGCCCAAAACACAACTGCTTTGATTCAGTCTCACCGCTTTCATCATTTCCAGGTGCAACAGGAAGCAGAAAGACACAGTTTGAGACTAGTTAGAGAAGGAAGTGGCACATCTAGCCGCTTAAGGGACAGAAACGTTTCTCAGGAGTTGGTGGAGACCAAAACCGGAGCTAAATGAGAGAGAATATTGGACTGATGCCACTTTAAATAAATCTTACCAATTAGCCTTCACAACTTAAATATAAGATGACAGAGAAAAACATGGGCGGTCAGGATATCTCATAGGTACCGTGCATTAAAATATAAAGAGACAATCAGGAGTCGACCAGTAAACATGTGTCTGTGTTTCCCAGGTGGCCAGAATTCTGGAGGTAACTCCGGAGGCGCAAAGGATGATGGGAGTCAGTTCTGGGATGGAGCTGCTCACGTTGCCACATGGCCAACAGTTGAGACTGGACCTGCTGGAGAGGTGAGGAAGGATTCAGAAGTCCCGGACACTAAAAGTGTGACTTTTGATGAGAAGAGATC
>JAVDOI010000468.1:5000-25000 GCA_032191485.1 Leptoclinus maculatus
GCGAGGCAATACGCTAATACCGAGTGATGAAGCAGTAGAGCCTGTATGGGCCGTACCAAGAAAGGCTCAAGGCCGACAGACGGCTGATATCTGACGAGTCAGTCAGTCAGAGCTCATCGCTGGAGTTAAAAGAAACTCAGATAACTGGCCCAGTGCTGATACCGACCAACTGTCCAAGACCAGGTCCAGTCGGGTCTGAGTCAAGACCAAGTCCAACGATAGTCAAGACCAAGTCCAACGATAGCCAAGACCAAGTCCAACGATAGTCAAGACCAAGTCCAACGATAGTCAAGACCAAGTCCAACGATAGCCAAGACCAAGTCCAACGATAGTCAAGACCAAGTCCAACGATAGTCAAGACCAAGTCCAACGATAGTCAAGACCAAGTCCAACGATAGTCAAGACCAAGTCCAACGATAGTCAAGACCAAGTCCACAGCAAGTCGAGTCCCGTTGAAGACCATCATATGCAATAGTGTCTCTCCAATGCTAATATAGTCATTTAAGAGGGAAATACTCTATCTATAAACAATATTGATATAATATCAAACTAATCCTTGCAAATAATTTTTTTTGTCCAATAATGTCGAGAGCAAGACAATTCTGAGTCTAATGAAATTAGACCTTGTATCTCCAGCTCTTTTTAACACACACTGTTCCTGATTTAACATTTCTATGGACAGATTTTCGTCTGTGAGAAGTTGAGTGAACTTCATTGTCTTTAAAACAAAAAGTGTTGTGAACTTGGCTTGGTGAGTTCATAGTGCAGGACAGACATTCAACACAAGCTACTTATAAAACCATTGTGAAACTAAAACATACTAGAATACACAATCAAAATACCACGAATAAACTAGAGGGCGCAGACCTCTGCCCAGAGGCTTCCATATATGAAAATAATGCGCGGTTCGGATCTGCTCCAAAATGTAAGGTGTTCTTCCTTGGCCCATCCTACCATCCTCCCACCAAGTTTCATGAAAATCGTCCGGCAGTTTTTCCGAAATCCAACAAACCAACAAACTAAACTAAAGACAGGACCTCCTAAGGTATAAATGTAAGCTGAAAACAAAATACTCCCTGAAATGCCAAAGGTTTATAATTCATGAACAATTATTATAAACTGTTTTAGAAAAGTTAGAGATCATAAAACAGGAAATAAAGCACAATGCGGTTGGGAGACTATCACATTAACAGAATCCAACATCTTTTATCATTTTTCAAAACTGCTTTTTTCTTGCAATGGATAACAGTCGACCTTTGATTTACTTGATGGCTCCAAAATCTACTTTAGTACTTTCCTTCTCTTTCTATCGAAGAAGTGAAGAAACCGTCTCACTATTTAAGGACACTTTCAAACTGAGTTTATTTAAAGCAGGTTGTCTTTGTATTTCCGCTTAGATGGTGTCTACAAAACCAGGAAGTAGAAAGAGGAATATGATTTGTATTTATTGTTTAATCATTTCACTCACAGATGGAGGTTACATTTCTGTCTTTTTGTGTGCACAGATGTGACAACTGGAGTGTTTTGCAGTCTGTGGTTGAAGCCAGCGGACAATTTCCCCCAATTGAGAATTTACAGATAAAACTCAACTCACCTCATCTGTCAACTTACAACATTGAATTAAAACATCTTGAATACTTTGTTTTTGACAAGCGACCTCTTGCTGATAATGACTTCAAGTGACTTCACTCAAATGTTGTTTTTTAGGTTATATGGCATGTTTGGCCCACAAAGCATTTCAGTTTTGACTTTGGAGTCTTCTGTATGCGTCCCGTCTCCAACCTACAGTCAACATTGGTTTCTTTTAATCATGACCACATTCAGTCCCTAAATGTAAACCTTACCAAACCTTAACCACAGCGGTGGCAGATTGGCAAATGTTTTTTTAAAGGCAAGAAAAACAGCGTCATCCTGAAAAAAACAACAGATTGTAAAATGCTCATTTGGGCATCAACACATTACGTATTTTGTGGTTTCGGACCTTTTACATGATGTTCATGTATTTGTCTTCTGTGTTCGATTGTTGAAAGTTCAAATGTCTGAAAGTGGATTTTCATAGCATACGTTACCACTTTCTGAACTAGCAGACAACCCCAGCAGTACAGTCCATCCATTGCAGGACAAAGGGACAGTTTAAAGAGGACAATCCACTCAAACAGTCAGCAGGCTCTGCATGCGACGCTGTGTTTACTCCATTGTGGACGGTGTGAAAAGGAAGCCTTAAGCTGTGAATAGAGCACACTGCTGGACAGCAACCATTACATTATCACAGGCCTGACCAACAGAAAGAGGTGTCGAGCCACACTGCGACTATACTCGGCACTGAGATTTCTCTTTTATGCAGCCGAACAACACTTTTCATGCAGGTAAAAAATGCCACGGAGGCTTCCCCGCTTTTTAAAATTCTCAATTGTGTGCAGCTGCTGGAGACTCACCGACCAGAGAGTCTGCAGGCGGATGCAGAGCTCCTCAGCCTGTGTTTAGGCTCTGTTAAAAGGGGTCTTTATGTCAGTACTCTTTCCATCTGAAGTCCTGAGAAAGCCTCAGGCACAAAAGACTGAGTGGGAAAAAAGTCTGCGCATCTCACTTTGAGACGCTTGCTTTTATAGCTACAGTCGGCTCCATTGAGATTTCTGTTGTTAACAAGCTTAAATATCAGACTTTATCCAAGTTATGGTGATGATGACAACAAACAGCATCTTATTTAACTTTTGGTAGCCCACCACGTCAAACTATGAGGCTTTACGGACGCAGTAAACACGTGGTTCAAACATTAACAATTGTTAGGTTGAGGACCAACATCACTATGGGGCTTCAAATCAGTACGTACACTAAGTAAAATGTAAACAACATAAGCATTACATTAGTACAGAAAACATGTTTCACTGAACACTTGTCAAAATACACCTCCGTCTGCACAGGAAGTTCAGGTTTAGGCAGCAAAACTAATTTGTAAGTGTGAGGAAAAGGTTGTGGTTGTCGTGACGAAATAAATCAAAGATGACTTTTGGATTCACACAGGACAAGAACAGCGGTGTCCTGTGTTTGTTTTGTGTTTGGCTTAAAACACAATGAAATAACTTTTAGAGGAGCAATAGCACATCGAAGCAGCATTAACCAATTCTAAAGACATTTCGTATCACCCTCTATGCAGACGACATCCAATTATATCTTTCAATCAGTGGCGGCTGGTCAATAGAGGGCCATGGGGCCTGGCCCCTCCTTGAGCCACACAAAAAATAAATTAAATAAAACAATATTATAATAATAATAAATTATACAAATTGTCAATATTTCAATAATATCAATAATATATATATATATATATATATATATATATATATATATATATTATACTGTATATATATATATTATACTGTATATATATATATATTATACTGTATATATATATATATATTATACTGAATTCCCTGTGAGGGTGACATTAATAAGATGTCCTGACGTGTTTATCAAAGTGTTATTTAATGCTTTTTCTCGTGTTGGAATAAAGGTTAAATATTTAACTGTAAAGTAGTAATGCGTGTTTGATACTTTAATTTGTTTGCATTAAATCATTCTGGGATGTTTGCCGACATTGATTGGATGGCCCTACCTAGAACATGTTCCACCAGCTCCACTGCATTCAATAATGCCGAACAATCTCAATACGTTGACTTCTTTACGTGGTTTCAATTGGCTCAAGGATTGTTTGCCCTTCACCGAGTTTAGACCAAACGATTTGTGACAAGAGGAGTTTGAACTCTACTATTTGCAATGCGCCCGTCTGCAACATCATGAAACCGGCCAGTTTACAGCAAAGGCGACTAGATAGGACCGTTCATTCTGTTTCCACCCCGTGCCCAAATGCACCATGGGAGCTTAGCTATGCTGCTGAAACACTTGAATTGGACCTTATGGATAATTTGACTCATTGCAAATCTTTTGTCTGAACTGGACTCAAGAGTTTGCAGATAGAACTGCTGTAGTCAGGTCTACCTCGGCAGCACGTCGTTCCTAAGATGGCGACCGTATTTAGCCTTTTTAAAAGCATCTCAACACTCAGAAAGGTGCGACATGAACATACTCCCCATCTATCTTTCTATCCATCTCAGTATTTACAGACATTATTTGTGCGTTTTTCATCAGTGTTGAGTTTAATTAAGCCCTCCGTTTCCCCCCCGATGCCTCCAGACTCGTATTCAGAGTGTGATGGAGCACTAAATCAGTTGATCAAACATAACGGCCGGTGGGATACCAGACGACGAGGTTTCTCTGCTTTACATATGGCCTCAGGGTTGTTTTCTCTTCAGCAGGTCGCCATCGATGAGTCGGCTCCTTGAACTCAGAGTAGCTGGAATCCTTTTTGTTTGACTGGTTGTCTGTGGTTATTTTTGGATGTTTTTGACAGAATATTTCATGACAGTTGTCCTGTCATCCTGGATGGCTGCAGGTTTAGTCAATGTGCTTCTACCGTACTATTTTTTATATGTGACTTCTGCTTCTTCCGTCAGATTTGGATGATGTTTAAAGGTCTGTAGTGCAGTTATTTCATCTGATTGAAGGGACACTGAACTGAGAACAGCTCCAGGTCGAAAGAAGGTTTGAAGGAGCAGACTGGAACAAAACTTAATGTGGACTGTTGAGGTTCCACTTCACTTTTAGGATATACAGGATTCATAGCTACACGCACCATCCCGATCAAGTGGACCTTGACTTGTTCACTTTCTTGTTAAGAGTAAGAAGAGAAGACACAACTTCTTCATCTGTTTTTGCTAAATTTGACTTTGGCGCCAATGAGCACCTCTCAAGCTCATTCATTAATACTTTATATTGTTTGTTTTAATCTGTACAAATAATTTTAGTGTAAAAACATTTACTATATATTCCAGTATATTCTATTTCTTGTCTTGGAGAATTGCTACATTTATAAATGTATGGATTGACAAATAAGATAAAATGTGTTAATTTGTGACCATGTTCGTTGGGAGATTCTTTTGTGTGTATGCAGTTGTTGTGCTAAGCTAAGCTAAGCTATCTGGCTGTAGCCTTATATTTGAGAGACAGATTTTAAAGTCTTCTCAACTAACTTCTCAACAAAAACTGTGAAACATGGTTCTGAAAAAACAGCTTGCGATTGTTTTGTCAAAGTCATAAAACGTTCCACTTGGCAGATAATAGACTTCATTATTGGATGATTCTGCATAACCTTGGGTTGCTACGGATTGTTTAAATGTTAAATGCCAATGTTTAGAAAGATCCTGGTGCTTTACACATCCTGTAGTTTCTATTTCAATCTAAAGCTTGCAAACAAGCTGAAAACCTCAAAAGAGAAGCATGAATCTGGCTTCAGCCCCTCTGGACTAAATGTCTGGTCACTGCAGACTGTGCTGACCTCTGACCTCCTCTGCTGGGATCCAGAAACTTTGTCTTGATCTGCAAAATAAAACAAAAGAAAAGAGGCCCAGCAAACACAAGGAAGCACCGCCGGCATACAAAGCAGCTGCAAGGGAACAAAACACAAATAATTGTAAGTTGTCCTTGAAGGAGAAACATATATCATGTTCAGTGTTTCTCAGAGCGGTGAAAGTATTTAGATGTTGTTCAATATCTTTTGCAGGTCAAAGAGAAATGTGGAGGTGTTGGTTGATTTGAATGTCTCATTTCTCATCAACTCTGGGAAGGCCAAACTAACGGCATATTTATAATATTCAAAACTAAATCATCGGAGCGCTTTCTGTTAGATTTCTCGGAGGCATTTGTGGAATCTTAATTATTATATTCGGTCGCTTTAAATGGACGCTCTCCTGTCCTTCTGGTTGTTAAGTTTGTTTTACCTCTTTCATTCACTTTATCCGGCGAGGGCAACTGTCTCCACTTTATAAACCCAAGAACGGCTTTTTCTTCTTTTTGCACAAAAAAATATGAAAAAAATATAAAAAAAATTAAAAGACATAAATTTCTTCTTCGCAGGAATGAATTTATCATTTTGGAAAAACTAATCAGGCTTCTGGAACTCTATGACCTTTTATGTTCATATTGAAAAATTCTGCAGCTCAAGATTTATGTCGAATACCAAAGTTCAGTGTTGATGAAAGTAGCGAGTCGTGAGTTTTCAGTCTTTACATGAAGGTTTCTGCTCCTTCCTCAGCGTTTCATCATTTTGAACTGTTGCATAAGGCGTCTTAGTCTACAGTTACAACGACCCCTCGTAGTTCTCTGATTGGAGGGCCACTCACAAACCAATGACGGCTCGAAACCAGCGGAGTATCGATGGTGTGCACGCTTCCATTCTTGGAGCCGAGTATACGGAGCACAGGGCCTTTTGCTCAAGGGCACTTCAGTGGTGCTAATGAGGGAGAACGAGTGCTGCTCTTTCACTTTTCCTCCGCTGTGATTGGTCCTGCCAGCTGTTTGGTTTTGAACCTGGTGGTCCCTTCTAGTTACGAGCCTCCTTCTCTAACCTTGTTAAGCACCATCAGCACCATCCTCTCAGATATGGTTCAAGTTTCACTTAAAATGGGCCTTCTGTCTGCTGATAGGGTTCATAATGTGCTGCACATATTTGTGATAACATATTCTAAACTCAAGGTTCAGTTATTAGCCTTTTCCATTTTAGCTTCTAACCATTTTTCCACGTCTTCAGTAATCGGTAGAGAGCTGACCTCGAGTTTAAGAGTTTCTCAAGGCAATGGCATAATAATGCTATTATTATAAAATGTTTCACCCCTGAACCTTTATTTGTATGCATTAAATTGCCCCTTTAAAAGCCTTGTCATTAGTATTTAATATGCAATAAGCTGGATCAGCTCGGTCCAACTCCTCTTTGTGTTTAACATTCAGACACAAGACTCCATGTTTTTGTAGCTTCACTGTTGCATTAAATGGAAATATTGTCATGTCTTCCCCCTAAAACTTTACATATTTGGTATCTTTGGATAATTTTGTCTCAACTACAATTTGTAATTAATGTTCTGTGCTTTCGATCAAGACTTAAGTTTGCAATATTGGGAAGTAGCTCGTCGAAGAGATCGGGAGGTTAATAGTTAGGCATATTTATGTGCTTTTTAAATATTTTGCATAAATCTGATGCATTGCATTGTCAGATATGTTGTGTATGTCTTGCAAAATAAATTAAAACTGCTTTAAAAACCTTGATTCTACTGATATTAGCGTTGAAATGCTTTTCTTCGTACTTCTGCTGCTCTCGAATTTGTATTTTTTTGCGGCTACAAAAAGAAAATGACTGCAAGTGCTTTTCTTGCCTTCTTCCAAATGATCAGTCCTATTTACAGATCCACGAGGCGTTCAGGGCCAAGATCTTCACCCGTCTGCACCTTCAGCATCTGTCGGGTCTGCAGGCTTCACAACCTGAAAAAGCTCCAAAACGTCAGCCGTCTGGTTTCTCTTTTTCCTCTCCTCCTCCTCTTTCAATATTAACCCACGCTAAAATTACATCCAGTATCTGCCTCGGAGGCTTGTGTCACCTGGCTTTGATTCGGCGCCGTTGTGACCCACTTCCCAGATCAATGACATCTGGAGGAGGGAGGGGGGAGGAGGAGGGAGGAGGGAGGGAAGGTCGTGGGGAGGTGCTGATGATGTGTAACAAACGTGCCCGGCGGGAGGTAACCTCTGGAGCAGGTAGCGTGGAGGAGGCGCTAAACGACTACGGCCTCCAACTGCGTGTTTCATTATGAACAGATGCTGCCGCGATGGGAGGGAGGAGGAGGGAGGAGGAGGGAGGAGGGAGGGAGAATTTAAGAGTAGGGTACGGAGAGGAGGAGAGTGACAGAGGTTGAAATTAGAAAAGTAAAGAACAGAAGAGGAGAAGTAAAGGAAGGTTAGTAGGAAGAGGAAAGAAGTGATGAAGGAAGGAAGGAGGAGATGAAAGGAAAGGAAGAAAGGAAAGGAAGAAAGGATTAGATGAGGACTGTAATCCCTCCGTCTCCGGCACACACACATGAACTCAAAACAAGGCTGCAAGTGTGTGTGAATGTGAGAGTGTGAGTGTGTGTACATCCAGTAGTAAATGAGAGTATCTGTACCACCACTACTACTACTACTACTACTACTACCACTACTACTACTACTACTACTACTACTACTACTACTACTACTACTAATACTAATACTACTACTAGTACAGTGTGAGTACTAATAGTACACCATCAACCGTACAGATGTTCAGCTGCAGCTGCTTGTGTGACGCCACAGACTTTATTATATATTATATATTATATTATTATTAGATATTATTAGTATATCATATTATATTATAATCTCTATATTATATATTTCATAATAATAATAATGATAAGATAATATATAATAATACAAATAATAATAATACTTGTTATTATATATTATCTTATATTATAATCACTATAGAATAGAATATATTATAATTATTATTATAGTTTATCTTATCATAGAGCAGCGTTAGTCAGTTACAAAACAGTCCCAGTTCATTACAAAACATTTACTTTATATTTATTGTGGGTCAAAATTTAAACATTTTAACTTTTATCGTAAATTCATAATTAAAGTAAAAAATGAACAGCAGCTTTAAAATGTAACAATAAGACTAATAATAATTTACAGGATTATTAGTTATCAATGTGATGCAATGTTGCATATTAATCATTTTGATAGGTATTAGTAGGTTACAGTGGCGGGTCGTGCATTGTATACCTGGGCCTTCACTGCTGTCCTGCAGCTGAAACACAGCTATGGTTATTATGTGTTTCGTGTAAAAATGAAACACCTATAAATCCAGTAACTGTAGAGAATACGCTGAGAGTGCGTCTCCTCTCTGCTCTGACTGCAGCGTCTCCTCTTCTGTGAGAGGAACTGTGAGTGCTTTGGGGCGGAGGAGGGGCTCACGGCAGCACCCGCTGCTCGTTACCACAGTAACTGTAGAACGTACGTGTTTTAACGTCATCGAGTCAAAACACCAGACAAGTCTCCAACAACACCAGAACAAGTCTCCAACAACACCAGAACAAGTCTCCAACAACACCAGAACAAGTCTCCAACAACACCAGAACAAGTCTCCAACAACACCAGAACAAGTCTCCAACAACACCAGAACAAGTCTCCAACAACACCAGAACAAGTCTCCAACAACACCAGAACAAGTCTCCAATAACACCAGAACAAGTCTCCAACAACACCAGAACAAGTCTCCAACAACACCAGAACAAGTCTCCAACAACACCAGAACAAGTCTCCAACAACACCAGAACAAGTCTCCAACAACACCAGAACAAGTCACTAGATTTGTCACTAGTAGCTTTTGACAAAACAAGTCTCCATGGAGGTTTGGAAAGTCGCCAGATTTAGAGAGAAAGTCGCCAAGTTACCAACACTGGCACCGACTAAATATGTCCCCAGAGCAACATAGGACGTAACAATAGTTCCTATCACATATAAAACCAAACAAAAATCCATCTTCATAAAAACAAGTTGTACAAATAATAATATACAAACAAGCATATTAAAGCTGCTGCAGATGTAAAAAGAAACACATTTAACTTACCAGAGCTGCTGTTCACTATTTAAAGACAAAGTCCATCCTCCTTTCTTTGTTAATAAAGAGTTTAATCTCACGGTTGTTCAGTACATCCGTGTGTTTTAGTTCCAGTAAGAAGTCCTTCTGGATTCATGGACGCCAGTGAAGACAGTCGAGCCTCCCCAGTTGTATTTCTTGAATATGTTTTAATGCGTTTGAGGCTGAAAATGTCCGCTCGACAGAGGCAGCAGATATTGGGATTGTCACCGCCCAACATGTCAGGCTAGCCCACTGACCAATCACGTACTTGTAGGCCAGCTAGCAGGCTCTGACACGTCAAAGAATACGCCCAACATGTCAAACTAAAGATCTGATTGGTTGAACACGATGACAATCAACAATATCGTCCCCATTCACACAAGCTGCACTGGAAGCAGAGCAACTGAGGAAGACAGTAGCTGTGCAATGAGAAAATAAGATAATGGGAACAATATTTTATAAATTATAATACATGTAGTGTATTTAAGAAAAAGTATTAAATTATAAAATAGCTTTAACTTTGTGATTCTGTTTAGGCCAGCAGAGAAGGCTTTGAAGGCCCTGACGGCCCACCACTGGTAGGTTATTAGTACTATGTTTACTGTCAGAGTAACAGGAGCGTGTCTCCTATAATGGGTACTACTGGTACTGGTTTCACTGGTTTCACTGAGTAAACTGGGTAAACTGGGTAAACTGGGACTGACTGTTGGCTCACATGTTGCAGCAGCTGTTGTTTGAGAGTCGACACCTTTCAGCCTCTTTCTGCTCTCGGCTCCACTAACAAGTCCTAAATCTGTCCCGGCTGCCAAACTCTGCAAAATGAGCATGAACATGCAAACTAGATATGCAAATATTGTCAAAATGCAAATAGCAAAGTGGAAAATACACAAAGAGACGTAAATGTTTTGTTATGAGAGGAAAGAAGCAGGACTTCCTGATCCAGAGCCAGTTATCACTTTGTTTCCTTCAGCATCATTTTGACCTGAATGAGACGTTTTTAGAAGCTCAACTGAACTTTTATCTGACTGAAAGTAGAGTTTGTACACATCCAACACAAACATCACATCATTTAGTTTAAAACAAAACTGATGCACAAAAGATAGAAAGAAAATCTATTGCCAGCACACAGAACTGTTTTTATGCATTGATTAATATTAATAAAAGCATTTAATAAGCTATAAATTAGCCAAACCGTAGTTTAATCTGTTTCAGATTTTCTGAGTTTTGCATCCAGTTTGTACATTTCATGTTTTTTCTATCACTTGAAGTAACGGCTTTAAAATGTATCTGGTATTTTACTTTCTATATGTACTAGTTAATAGTATAAGTACTGCATTTTAACAGTTTATCCGCAATTGTTTCTACATTTTGCGTTCTTGTGGCTCTCTGCAAAACCGCTCCTGCATTTTTTTTTAATTAGCTTCTTTTTTCCAGCATTATTTTTTATTTTTTCTCCTTCAGCCAAAACTTAAAATGACATTTTTCTTTTTTTCCTCCTCATTTGATGAGACATTTTGTATGGAATGTGTTTTGTGCGTTGAGGTGTAAGACGTTCGTATCTATCCTCTTGTAGGTGGAGCGTCGTCGAGCACCGAGCCGGAGAGACGGGCCGGACAAAAAAGACAAAACTAAAGACACAAAGAGCATCTAAAGCTTTTTCTTTTTCTTCTCCAATTTACAAAAAGAAAAACCGATTAAGTCCTCCAGCTTTTTCTTTTGCTCCTCTCTGCTGCACTTCTGAGGATTTGTTCTCTTCCCTTCTTGCCGCCTGTGGTCGTGAACTGATTCTTTTTTTTTGCTTCATGTTGCACATTCTTGGAGAATCGAATCACAAAAAAAAAAACGAGGACTTAAAGGTGTTTTTTCGGGAGGTGGATTTGTACTTTTTTTCGTGTGGATTTAACCGAAGCTACCGTGGACTCGTCACGATCGCGGTGGATTATCGGCTCTTTTTTTTTTTTGCTGTTTTTTGCAGAAAACTGTAATTTCACTTCTTCAGTGTCACTTTTTGTTTTTTATGGGCGAGTCAAACATGTTTTGGGGGTTTTGAATTCTTTGGTAGCCCTGGTGCCTGTTTAGTCCATGAGTGACAGTCAGGGTTTTTTCGGAGGACAGGGTGAACGGCAGATAATCAGCTGGCCCCGCCTCCTCTCAGCTGACCAATAGAAACTCTGGTAGGAACTGTGGTGGAACACTTTATCGAGACGTCTGGCAGCTCTTGTTTGTCATTTTGAGACCGGAGCCAAACGAGAATATTGATAACAGTGTTCATCATCTCACGTGTTTAGCGTAGCTTAGCACGGAGACTGGAAGCAAGGGGCAAACTGTTAGCTTAGCATTGTTAGAATAAGAGTCGACACTGACGAGCTCATCGAAGAAATGTCAGAAATGCCAAAGATATGTTAGCAGCCGTATTAAACACGATCTTCAAAGTTCATGTTCACGCATAAAATTGTGCAACAACCACATTTAAGGAATCTTAAAACAGGTTATTGTTTATATTTTGAGTTTATGATGATTCTCCGAACACATTCCATCTGTTCATCATCTCTCACATTATTATTATTATATATATAAATATATATATTTTATATTATATAAATATATAAATATATATATATATTTTGGTGAAACCAAAACAATAGTTTCAGGTGTCATAATTGACACATTGAATACAACTTTACACAAACACAATAAATCATCAAAACAACACAATTGAACAATTAAAGAGTATCGCGCTGCTAGCCTAGCTAAAGCTAATGTATAAGCTACGCTAGCTAGTTTCCCTTTTACTTCCAGTCTTTGCACTAAGCTGCTAAAAAACTGTTACAGGTATAATAACTAGACAAAAGAGATACAATATTATTGACTGCATTAAGGAGGACGGATTAAAGCTACATACATCTATCAAGCTAGCTAGTTAGCGACCCAGCTAGCTGCTGCATAAGTGAACCCCTCTCCATCTTTCCCCCCTCTCTTCCTGCTCTGCAAACTGTTCCAGACCAAATAGTTTTTCTTCCGGTTTAACTCCCATCCTCCAGTCACTTCACCTCTCTATTGACCTGTCAATCAAACCTCTGAGGACTTGAGACTGTCTCTGACCTGTCAATCAAACCTCTGAGGACTTGAGACTGTCTCTGACCTGTCAATCAAACCTCTGAGGACTTGAGACTGTCTCTGACCTGTCAATCAAACCTCTGAGGACTTGAGACTGTCTCTGACCTGTCAATCAAACCTCTGAGGACTTGAGACTGTCTCTACCTTCTTGTTATTTCCCCAGTAAATAAACCCGCGTAGGAACTCAGCTGGTTGGTTAGTACGACAGCTTAGTAACAGACGAGTAATCTAAAGCCTGGACTATTTGTATGTCGGTACAACAAGTGTGTTTAATTCTGAAATATAACAGTATGTTTATGGGATATAAAGTTGTTAAAATGATGTGTGAGTATTTGTAGTCATCACTGGTTTGCTGTAGGAGTCAAAAACAGAGCAGCTCAGCGACCTGCTGCTGCACCTGTGAATGTACTTTGTATTCAGAGGTTTTTATTACAATAAACAAGTGCTGATATCATAAATCAATCATGCTCTTTCATATCTGTCTCTTACCTCGAGTGTGACTTTATGTCACAAAGACATGAAGATATTTTTGTTTCTATATATAATTATAAAATCACGAAGCCACTGAGGCTGCAGGGAAAATAGCTAAAAGTGTGTGTGTGTGTGTTGTTTACACACACACACACACACACCTCTGAGAAACCTGTAAAAGATCCAAACGTTTCCTCGCGTCCGCCCCAGAAAGTATATTTTAGATGATTTTAGACACCATATCTGTCCATAGTTAAGAAAAACAAACACAAAGCTTTCTCAGGAGAAACTTCAGTATGAGAATGAAACACATCAAAGTGGTTTTAAATCCCAACATTTCCTCCAGTTCAGGCCGTGTTTTATTAGCATGACTCATCAGCGCTCATTCATGTTTATTCTTGTTGTTAGTAGCATTTGAATACATTTAATCTGCCGCATCTTTAATAACATGATTAGTTATTATGAGTGAAACATATATTGTATATTCATCTTTCGATATCACGAGTTCTTCCTCAGCAGATGTTTCTCAAAGCACAAAATGTAAATGTGGCCTTCAGGGAAACCTGGAAATGCATCATTTAGATGAAGTGTTTCAATATCTGTGTGGAAAACTAATTTAAATATTTAAATAAAAGTCAACTTTGTTGGTAAAGAATCAAACAGATTTGGTCGAGCTGTGTGTTCAGGGGTCTTGTAGTCGATATACTCCTCTGTGATTGGCTGAGAGGATCATGACTCAGCTGAACTCAAACATCCCATGATGCATTGCTCATTGTGTTCAAAAGCCCTAGTCGTGTTAAAAAAAAAAGATGGCGCCTGTTCCTTTATAAATATGATTTATTCTGTCCGGGGATCAATCAGCGGTACTGATCACACACACACACACACACACACACACACACACACACACACACACACACACACACACACACACACACACACACAGATGAGACACGCCGCTGTGATGATGAAGCGAACCGGCCAATTAGAGTTTGTAATGAACCAATAATGAACCAATCAGAGGGAGCGGAGACAAACACTCAGGATGTGGATGTGTTCAGGTCCCAGGAGACGAGTCACGACTCTTTTTTTTTGGGATTCGGTACAAATATTTCTGGCCGTTAACGACCTTGTGTGTGTGTGTGTGTGTGTGTGTGTGTGTGCGCTGAGGGCAGATCCACACTCTGATTGTTCTAGAAAAGTTTCAAATTCTGGTCTTTTTTACCTTAACTTTAGTGGTAAATAGAGAGCTAAAGATGTCTTGTGTGTTTTTCAGTGTGTTTGTGTGTGTGTGAGAGAGAACCGGTCCATAGTTAGTGCTGCTGTTATATTTTAATTAAAGCCAAACTGCGGGCTTAATTACTGCCATGATAAACAACACCTCTCTCTCTCTCTCTCTCTCTCTCTCTCTCTCTCTCTCTCTCTCCACTCTTGTCATCAAAGCTCGCCCAGATGTAGACACACACACACACACACACACACACACACTCTGAGAGCCTGCGGTCGGTCTCAGTGGTGCAGCAGAACTGTGTTTATGGCTGTTAATGAAAACTGAGGCCAGAGTCCCAGAATCCCAACGCTAATCACCATCCAACTCTCTGGACAGGAGGGGGGGAGGGAGAGAGGGGAGACCACGACACATGAGCACATTCATGTCTGTACATGCAGAAGCAGGTAAAGAGTGAGTTTGTAGAGAAGCAGTCATCCTTCTTCTTGTGTATTAAAGCCTGTCAGTGTGTGTGTGTGTGTGTGTGTGTGTGTGTGTGTGTGTGTGTTGTGGCGACCAGCAGCGGCTCGTCGGTGCAGAAAACAGAAACACAAAAAGTGTTATGAACCGTGTGACACCAGCTGTGACTGCATGCATTCAGCAGTGCATGTGTTTGTGTGTGTTTGTGTGTCCATAACTCATATTTTAAGGAGTATGAACACACATCCAAACCAAAGATGGCAGCTGCTGAGACCAAAGTGAGCAGATCATGAAATAAATCAGGCTGTTCACAAGCAGCATTCGTAGCTATACCCTCGAAAAATAATGCACTGTAATTCGTCAGTTGTCTCAACCTAACTGAGTAGTTTAGTTGTCTCAACCTAACTAAGTAGTTTAGTTGTCTAAACCTAACTAATTAGTTTTGTTGTCTAAGCCTAACTAAGTAGTTTAGTTGTCTCAACCTAACTGAGTAGTTTAGTTGTCTCAACCTAACTGAGTAGTTTAGTTGTCTAAACCTAACTAAGTAGTTTAGTTGTCTAAACCTAACTAAGTAGTTTAGATATCTAAACCTAACTAAGTAGTTTAGTTGTCTCAACCTAACTAAGTAGTTTTGTTGTCTAAGCCTAACTAAGTAGTTTAGTTGTCTCAACCTAACTAAGTAGTTTTGTTGTCTAAACCTAACTAAGTAGTTTTGTTGTCTCAACCTAACTAAGTAGTTTAGTTGTCTCAACCTAACTAAGTAGTTTAGTTGTCTCAACCTAACTAAGTAGTTTTGTTGTCTAAGCCTAACTAAGTAGTTTAGTTGTCTCAACCTAACTAAGTAGTTTAGTTGTCTAAACCTAACTAATTAGTTTTGTTGTCTCAACCTAACTAAGTAGTTTAGTTGTCTAAACCTAACTAAGTAGTTTAGTTGTCTCAACCTAACTAAGTAGTTTTGTTGTCTAAACCTAACTAAGTAGTTTTGTTGTCTAAGCCTAACTAAGTAGTTTTGTTGTCTAAACCTAACTAAGTAGTTTTGTTGTCTAAACCTAACACAGTAGTTTTGTTGTCTAAACCTAACTAAGTAGTTTTGTTGTCTCAACCTAACTAAGTAGTTAAGTTGTCTAAACCTAACTAAGTAGTTTAGTTGTCTAAACCTAACTAAGTAGTTTAGTTGTCTCAACCTAACTAAGTAGTTTTGTTGTCTAAACCTAACTAAGTAGTTTTGTTGTCTAAACCTAACTAAGTAGTTTTGTTGTCTAAACCTAACTAAGATGTCATATGAACAGTTATGAGGACATGTTGACTGACGTCACCTCGGTGTGATAAATAAGTGGATCTTGGATACTTGCAGTTCTCAAGGAACTTTTTTTGTTATTTTTTTCATTAATTCACACAAAGATTGTTAATGCCTTACTCAGTGCGTACATTTTTTTTACAAATAGTCAAATGATCTTTTAGCTTTTCGACTACTTGCGTCTCATTTTCATAGTTTTGTCCATTAAGTCAATCAGCTAATAGGTAATAGCTAAGATCTGGAAAACAAGGGGACAACAGGAAGTCAACAGATTGGAAACGAATCAACACCTCAGACCAACTGTTTTCTCTGTAGTTATCTGTTAATTACGATTTCAGACACTTCTGCTTCATCGTCATCATTTTCACCAAGAGACGACAGCTGTAATTTTCACATCTGCAAATATTCAACACATTTCAGTGTGAGATCAGAAAGTGTCCATGACAAAGAAACAGCTGGTTCAGTTCCATTGTAAGAAAGGTGAAGGAGGCTCAATATAGACCCACTTACTGTGCTATGATTACTATTATTATCCTTATTATTAGCCACATCTCAGGAGTTTAGTTTGATCTCCACATAAAGGGCTTTACATCAGTGGTTGTTCTTTAGTGGTAATTGGTCCCGAGATAATTAAATCTATATGTTGTGTTGCAAAAAATGATGTATATTCAGATTTGTCAGTTTTAGTTTTTGCATTTGTCTCTTCGGGACTTTAAATGAAACAATTAGTTCCTCATGATGTGAAGTCACAAGGAGACTTTGGTTTAAAGTCAAAGTAGAAAGCAAGTTGTAATGAGCTGGAATGATTTTTTTAATCCATAAAACGTCTGATACGAACAAACATCACAAATTACAATCTTTCTGAGCAGCTGCAGCACATATTCTGTACAGTTTTATGTCATGTTATGACAAGAAAATCCAAAATGAAATTGATTTATAAATGCTTATACCAAAGCAGTCTGTAGTCCTGTAACAGGACGAGCTCCGAGCATGAAAGGAGGTTTTTATACTCTATAAGCTCTGCGCTGCATTTTTCTCTGAAACACCAGACGACGAACAAACAAAATGAACTGTGAAGAATCAAAAAGACAACCAGTAGATCTACATAGACTGTAGATGTAACCGACAAAACACCATAAACCTCCACTATAGAGAGGAGGGATTGTAATTATCTGTAAACTCATATCTCATATTCATAAACTACTTTATTACCTTTATACAAACCCTGTAGAGAAACAAGTCAAGTATTGAATGTTTTATAAAGAAACAAACATCCTGTAAACTATTTGATCTGGCTGCTAAATATTTACTCAAATGTAGATTTTTAACACTTCCTGTTTCTGAAGCTTCTAAAACAATAATTGGCCTTCTTTATAAAATCCCTGAACATGTAATATCTGTTTTTATTAGTGAACTATATGTGACAGTCACATGATTGCGCTACAAGTTACAAAAATGCAGAGGTGCACGATAAAGCCAAACTCGACAAAAGTCAAGTTTTCCCTGAAGGTGGATGAACAAAATCTCTCGGATTATTAGGAACTGATACAGTAACATTTTATTTAGCTATGAAATACTACTGCCTTCAAATATGAATCAAAAACAAAATGCTGTCAGTACAAAACACTGCATTACTACTCGGCTGTTGTCACACTGTGAACCTGAAAACAGAACAGAGGGTTTATTCAGCACACTCAGCCTCACTGAGCTCTAACTGGCTGTAGAGAATGGACCACATAAAGAGACACGGCCGCCCAGAGGGCACTGACACTTTGAGTGGAGAAGCACTTCCTCCTCCACTGAGACACATATTCCTCCTGGCAGGAAGTCGTTTTTTCCCTCACATTTCCTTCATTCCAGTGATGAAGAAGTTTATCGGCCAAAACTAAACTACAAATTAGATTTTTTCCATTTTGCTCCTGTACCTGCCAGCCCAGTATGTCTCATTCACTCCTCTATAGCGCTGCCATCCCATAACACGACACTGACCGACTCTGTGGACTTTAAACAAACGGCTGACAGTCAGTATTTCACATATGCAGATGATGATGTGTTAACCAGCTCAGGTTAAAGTGTTAGAACATTAACGGTTGTTGAGCAGAAGGGACGGACCAGATTGGTCTTTATTTATTTATTTACCGAGTTCAGTGCTCGTTAAATCAACAATTCAGTTTCCAGCTCAATGTAAATGTGACAGAGTTAGCTAGAGAGATAGTTTTCATCTGCAGGTTATTACAATTTAGTGGCCTAATATTATCAGTACAATGCTACAGCAAACACTATAGTACAACAATGCACAGGACAGTGCAGTACAATACAACAAAATACATCAATACATTATGTCTGATGTTAATCTGCATTAGCAGCACTAGCAGCACTAACAGCACCAGCAGCACTAGCAGCACTAACAGCACCAGCAGCATTAACAGCACTAGCAGTATTAACAGCACTAGCAGCATTAACAGCACTAGCAGCACTAACAGCACCAGCAGCACCAACAGCACTAGCAGCACTAGCAGCATTAACAGCACTAGCAGCACTAGCAGCACTAGCAGCACTAACAGCACTAGCAGCACTAGCAGCATTAACAGCACTAGCAGCACTAGCAGCACTAGCAGCACTAGCAGCATTAGCAGCACTAGCAGCACTAACAGCACTAGCAGCACTAGCAGCATTAACAGCACTAGCAGCATTAACAGCACTAGCAGCACTAACAGCACTAGCAGCACTAGCAGCACTAACAGCACTAGCAGCATTAACAGCACTAGCAGCACTAACAGCACTAGCAGCACTAGCAGCATTAACAGCACTAGCAGCACTAGCAGCATTAGCAGCACTAGCAGCACTAGCAGCATTAGCAGCACTAGCAGCATTAACAGCACTAGCAGCATTAGCAGCACTAGCAGCATTAACAGCACTAGCAGCATTAGCAGCACTAGCAGCATTAACAGCACTAGCAGCACTAGCAGCATTAACAGCACTAGCAGCATTAGCAGCACTAGCAGCATTAACAGCACTAGCAGCATTAGCAGCATTAACAGCACTAGCAGCATTAGCAGCACTAGCAGCATTAGCAGCACTAGCAGCAGTAGCAGCACTAGCAGCATTAGCAGCACTAGCAGCACTAGCAGCACTAGCAGCACTAACAGCACTAGCAGCACTAGCAGCATTAGCAGCACTAGCAGCATTAGCAGCACTATCAGCATTAGCAGCATTAGCAGCACTAGCAGCACTAACAGCACTAGCAGCATTAGCAGCATTAACAGCACTACCAGCACTAGCAGCATTAGCAGCACTAGCAGCACTAACAGCACTAGCAGCACTAGCAGCATTAGCAGCACTAGCAGCATTAGCAGCACTAGCAGCATTAACAGCACTAGCAGCATTAGCAGCACTAGCAGCACTAACAGCACTAGCAGCATTAGCAGCATTAACAGCACTAGCAGCATTAGCAGCATTAACAGCACTAGCAGCATTAGCAGCACTAGCAGCACTAGCAGCACTAGCAGCACTAGCAGCACTAACAGCACTAGCAGCACTAGCAGCATTAGCAGCACTAGCAGCATTAACAGCACTAGCAGCACTAGCAGCACTAGCAGCACTAGCAGCACTAGCAGCATTAGCAGCATTAGCAGCATTAACAGCATTAGCAGCATTAACAGCACTACCAGCACTAGCAGCATTAGCAGCACTAGCAGCACTAGCAGCACTAGCAGCATTAACAGCATTAGCAGCATTAGCAGCACTAGCAGCACTAGCAGCATTAGCAGCATTAGCAGCATTAACAGCATTAGCAGCATTAGCAGCACTAGCAGCACTAGCAGCATTAGCAGCATTAGCAGCATTAACAGCATTAGCAGCATTAACAGCACTAGCAGCAC
>JAVDOI010000468.1:32500-33500 GCA_032191485.1 Leptoclinus maculatus
TTCCTGTGTGTGTGTGTGATACAATTAGAGTGCGTTTACTCAAATACACTCTGTCTCTGCTGCTCTTCCTTTCTCGCCCTCGTCTGCCACTCAGAACTGCTTCCTACACACACACACACACACACACACAACAGACACACACACACACACACACACACACACACACACACACACACACACACACATCTCGCTCTTCACAGTGATTTGATACCGATTTCTTTCCTTCAATCACTTTCTTGGATGCTCTCTCTCTCTCTGGCTTCTCTCCAGCCTTATCTCTCTCTCTCATAGTATCTCCTTTGTAAATGGATCCTTGGCCCTGGCCTGCATTTGCATGGGCGGGAGCCAATAAGGCGTTTGGCTGGGGGGACGAGAGAGAGAGAGAGAGAGAGAGAGAGAGAGAGAGAGAGAGGAGGGGAATCTCATTTCCATATATAACGAGGTCTTTTCTGCAGGCAGCCAGGGAAACAGAAAACACAGGGAAAGGGTATTATTTATGTATGGTTTTGTCAAAGATTTCCCCCAGCGGTTGAAGTCAATCCAGGAAGCCAATTATGCGTCGGATTGTGAGCGTTGAGAGAGAGAAAAGAGAGATTTATTTTCATTTTATTTGGTTTCTTTCAGCTTTTCTGCGCCTTCGTAGATCCTCAGAGAGAAAAAACAAAAAACAAAAATATAGAAAGTCATCGAAGCGATGATGAAGGATGAGGTTAGGGCGATTCCATCATCATCACTTCTTCTTCTTCGTGTCTTATTTTTGTTATTATCAAAGCACCAGCCTTTCATGTGCTTCCTCCTCCTCCTCCTCCTCCTCCTCCTCCTCCTCCTCCTCTTGTGAGGCCTGATTCTCTAAAAGAAGGAGCTTTGGGAGAAAACCAACCGTCCGTCTTCTTCTCTTCAACTGTAAACGTTGAGATATGAAAAAATTGCCGAGAACCAGAGAGAGAGAGCGACTTCACATCAGGACGACGCCCCGCAAGACCCGTCTACTCTTTTATCA
>JAVDOI010000469.1:0-33284 GCA_032191485.1 Leptoclinus maculatus
ACCAAAGTCACTTTAATTACCCACAAAACAGGTACTTTCCCCGGGTAAACTACCTCCACAACCACCCCCTGGACCTCCCAGCACCTCCCAGCACCTTCCAGCACCCTAACTGGGGTCAGAATTAAGAAAATCAGCCTCCCTCCACACTCCGAGACAAGCCAACACTTGAACATACACTTACCCGGACACCCCCCACCCCAACCCCGCAGAAACACCTCCGCAACATGCCCCTGTATTAAATGACCAAAATGGTTAAAATGAAGAAAATAACCCCCCACCTACACGCAGGAACACCTACCCGGGAAACGAGTGCAGTCCCAGGCGAAAATTCATCCGGGAAGTATCGATGCACCTTAAATACACCTCACAAACACAACATTTTAATGAACAAAAGTGGCCAAAATGGTTAAAATGAATAAAAGAACCATACAGGAATATTCAGGACCACCTCCCCGTGATGCATGTGCAGTGGCTGGATAGAATTCATCCGGGAAGTACCGGTAAAAAATACAAACACCTCGCAAAAAACACATTAAATTCACTAAAAATGGGCAAAATGGTTAAAATGAAGAAAATAACCCCCCACCTACACTCAGGGACACCTACCCGGGAAACGAGTGCAGTCCCAGGCTAAAAGTCATCCGGGAAGTATCGATGCACCTCACAAACACCTGGAAAGCTCAATATTAGAAGTACCAAAAAATGACCCAAATCACCAAAGTCACTTTAATTACCCACAAAACAGGTACTTTCCCCGGGTAAACTACCTCCACAACCACCCCCTGGACCTCCCAGCACCTCCCAGCACCTTCCAGCACCCTAACTGGGGTCAGAATTAAGAAAATCAGCCTCCCTCCACACTCCTCCACAGGCCAACACTTGAACATACACTTACCCGGACACCCCCCACCCCAACCCCGCAGAAACACCTCCGCAACATGCCCCTGTGCCCCCGTGCTCCAGGGGGTCCCGTGCCCCCACTCTTAAGCCCCCTCCCTGGGTTAAAACCCATCCCTGGCCCTCCCCGAGTTTCGTACACTTGGTAGTACAAATCGAGAATTTGTGAAAATATGTCAGAGTACAAACAGCACTGAGGCCAAAACTTGGAAAAATTATAAAAATTGTTAAAACGCTTAAAATGAATAAAATAACTAACCAGGAAAATTCAAGACCACCTCCCCGTGATGCATGTGCAGTGGCTGGATAAAATTCATCCGGGAAGTACCGGTAAAAAATTACAACACCTCGCAAAAAACACATTAAATTCACTAAAAATGGTCAAAATGGTTAAAATGAATAAAAGAACCATACAGGAATATTCAGGACCACCTCCCCGTGATGCATGTGCAGTGGCTGGATAGAATTCTTCCAGGAAGTACCGGTAAAAAATACAAACACCTCGCAAAAAACACATTAAATTCACTAAAAATGGGCAAAATGGTTAAAATGAATAAAAGAACCATACAGGAATATTCAGGACCACCTCCCCGTGATGCATGTGCAGTGGCTGGATAGAATTCATCCGGGAAGTACCGGTAAAAAATACAAACACCTCGCAAAAAACACATTAAATTCACTAAAAATGGGCAAAATGGTTAAAATGAAGAAAATAACCCCCCACCTACACTCAGGGACACCTACCCGGGAAACGAGTGCAGTCCCAGGCTAAAAGTCATCCGGGAAGTATCGATGCACCTCACAAACACCTGGAAAGCTCAATATTAGAAGTACCAAAAAATGACCCAAATCACCAAAGTCACTTTAATTACCCACAAAACAGGTACTTTCCCCGGGTAAACTACCTCCACAACCACCCCCTGGACCTCCCAGCACCTCCCAGCACCTTCCAGCACCCTAACTGGGGTCAGAATTAAGAAAATCAGCCTCCCTCCACACTCCGAGACAAGCCAACACTTGAACATACACTTACCCGGACACCCCCCACCCCAACCCCGCAGAAACACCTCCGCAACATGCCCCTGTATTAAATGACCAAAATGGTTAAAATGAAGAAAATAACCCCCCACCTACACGCAGGAACACCTACCCGGGAAACGAGTGCAGTCCCAGGCGAAAATTCATCCGGGAAGTATCGATGCACCTTAAATACACCTCACAAACACAACATTTTAATGAACAAAAGTGGCCAAAATGGTTAAAATGAATAAAAGAACCATACAGGAATATTCAGGACCACCTCCCCGTGATGCATGTGCAGTGGCTGGATAGAATTCATCCGGGAAGTACCGGTAAAAAATACAAACACCTCGCAAAAAACACATTAAATTCACTAAAAATGGGCAAAATGGTTAAAATGAAGAAAATAACCCCCCACCTACACTCAGGGACACCTACCCGGGAAACGAGTGCAGTCCCAGGCTAAAAGTCATCCGGGAAGTATCGATGCACCTCACAAACACCTGGAAAGCTCAATATTAGAAGTACCAAAAAATGACCCAAATCACCAAAGTCACTTTAATTACCCACAAAACAGGTACTTTCCCCGGGTAAACTACCTCCACAACCACCCCCTGGACCTCCCAGCACCTCCCAGCACCTTCCAGCACCCTAACTGGGGTCAGAATTAAGAAAATCAGCCTCCCTCCACACTCCGAGACAAGCCAACACTTGAACATACACTTACCCGGACACCCCCCACCCCAACCCCGCAGAAACACCTCCGCAACATGCCCCTGTGCCCCCGTGCTCCAGGGGGTCCCGTGCCCCCACTCTTAAGCCCCCTCCCTGGGTTAAAACCCATCCCTGGCCCTCCCCGAGTTTCGTACACTTGGTAGTACAAATCGAGAATTTGTGAAAATATGTCAGAGTACAAACAGCACTGAGGCCAAAACTTGGAAAAATTATAAAAATTGTTAAAACGCTTAAAATGAATAAAATAACTAACCAGGAAAATTCAAGACCACCTCCCCGTGATGCATGTGCAGTGGCTGGATAAAATTCTTCCAGGAAGTACCGGTAAAAAATACAAACACCTCGCAAAAAACACATTAAATTCACTAAAAATGGGCAAAATGGTTAAAATGAATAAAAGAACCATACAGGAATATTCAGGACCACCTCCCCGTGATGCATGTGCAGTGGCTGGATAGAATTCATCCGGGAAGTACCGGTAAAAAATACAAACACCTCGCAAAAAACACATTAAATTCACTAAAAATGGGCAAAATGGTTAAAATGAAGAAAATAACCCCCCACCTACACTCAGGGACACCTACCCGGGAAACGAGTGCAGTCCCAGGCTAAAAGTCATCCGGGAAGTATCGATGCACCTCACAAACACCTGGAAAGCTCAATATTAGAAGTACCAAAAAATGACCCAAATCACCAAAGTCACTTTAATTACCCACAAAACAGGTACTTTCCCCGGGTAAACTACCTCCACAACCACCCCCTGGACCTCCCAGCACCTCCCAGCACCTTCCAGCACCCTAACTGGGGTCAGAATTAAGAAAATCAGCCTCCCTCCACACTCCGAGACAAGCCAACACTTGAACATACACTTACCCGGACACCCCCCACCCCAACCCCGCAGAAACACCTCCGCAACATGCCCCTGTATTAAATGACCAAAATGGTTAAAATGAAGAAAATAACCCCCCACCTACACGCAGGAACACCTACCCGGGAAACGAGTGCAGTCCCAGGCGAAAATTCATCCGGGAAGTATCGATGCACCTTAAATACACCTCACAAACACAACATTTTAATGAACAAAAGTGGCCAAAATGGTTAAAATGAATAAAAGAACCATACAGGAATATTCAGGACCACCTCCCCGTGATGCATGTGCAGTGGCTGGATAGAATTCATCCGGGAAGTACCGGTAAAAAATACAAACACCTCGCAAAAAACACATTAAATTCACTAAAAATGGGCAAAATGGTTAAAATGAAGAAAATAACCCCCCACCTACACTCAGGGACACCTACCCGGGAAACGAGTGCAGTCCCAGGCTAAAAGTCATCCGGGAAGTATCGATGCACCTCACAAACACCTGGAAAGCTCAATATTAGAAGTACCAAAAAATGACCCAAATCACCAAAGTCACTTTAATTACCCACAAAACAGGTACTTTCCCCGGGTAAACTACCTCCACAACCACCCCCTGGACCTCCCAGCACCTCCCAGCACCTTCCAGCACCCTAACTGGGGTCAGAATTAAGAAAATCAGCCTCCCTCCACACTCCGAGACAAGCCAACACTTGAACATACACTTACCCGGACACCCCCCACCCCAACCCCGCAGAAACACCTCCGCAACATGCCCCTGTATTAAATGACCAAAATGGTTAAAATGAAGAAAATAACCCCCCACCTACACGCAGGAACACCTACCCGGGAAACGAGTGCAGTCCCAGGCGAAAATTCATCCGGGAAGTATCGATGCACCTTAAATACACCTCACAAACACAACATTTTAATGAACAAAAGTGGCCAAAATGGTTAAAATGAATAAAAGAACCATACAGGAATATTCAGGACCACCTCCCCGTGATGCATGTGCAGTGGCTGGATAGAATTCATCCGGGAAGTACCGGTAAAAAATACAAACACCTCGCAAAAAACACATTAAATTCACTAAAAATGGGCAAAATGGTTAAAATGAAGAAAATAACCCCCCACCTACACTCAGGGACACCTACCCGGGAAACGAGTGCAGTCCCAGGCTAAAAGTCATCCGGGAAGTATCGATGCACCTCACAAACACCTGGAAAGCTCAATATTAGAAGTACCAAAAAATGACCCAAATCACCAAAGTCACTTTAATTACCCACAAAACAGGTACTTTCCCCGGGTAAACTACCTCCACAACCACCCCCTGGACCTCCCAGCACCTCCCAGCACCTTCCAGCACCCTAACTGGGGTCAGAATTAAGAAAATCAGCCTCCCTCCACACTCCTCCACAGGCCAACACTTGAACATACACTTACCCGGACACCCCCCACCCCAACCCCGCAGAAACACCTCCGCAACATGCCCCTGTGCCCCCGTGCTCCAGGGGGTCCCGTGCCCCCACTCTTAAGCCCCCTCCCTGGGTTAAAACCCATCCCTGGCCCTCCCCGAGTTTCGTACACTTGGTAGTACAAATCGAGAATTTGTGAAAATATGTCAGAGTACAAACAGCACTGAGGCCAAAACTTGGAAAAATTATAAAAATTGTTAAAACGCTTAAAATGAATAAAATAACTAACCAGGAAAATTCAAGACCACCTCCCCGTGATGCATGTGCAGTGGCTGGATAAAATTCATCCGGGAAGTACCGGTAAAAAATTACAACACCTCGCAAAAAACACATTAAATTCACTAAAAATGGTCAAAATGGTTAAAATGAATAAAAGAACCATACAGGAATATTCAGGACCACCTCCCCGTGATGCATGTGCAGTGGCTGGATAGAATTCTTCCAGGAAGTACCGGTAAAAAATACAAACACCTCGCAAAAAACACATTAAATTCACTAAAAATGGGCAAAATGGTTAAAATGAATAAAAGAACCATACAGGAATATTCAGGACCACCTCCCCGTGATGCATGTGCAGTGGCTGGATAGAATTCATCCGGGAAGTACCGGTAAAAAATACAAACACCTCGCAAAAAACACATTAAATTCACTAAAAATGGGCAAAATGGTTAAAATGAAGAAAATAACCCCCCACCTACACTCAGGGACACCTACCCGGGAAACGAGTGCAGTCCCAGGCTAAAAGTCATCCGGGAAGTATCGATGCACCTCACAAACACCTGGAAAGCTCAATATTAGAAGTACCAAAAAATGACCCAAATCACCAAAGTCACTTTAATTACCCACAAAACAGGTACTTTCCCCGGGTAAACTACCTCCACAACCACCCCCTGGACCTCCCAGCACCTCCCAGCACCTTCCAGCACCCTAACTGGGGTCAGAATTAAGAAAATCAGCCTCCCTCCACACTCCGAGACAAGCCAACACTTGAACATACACTTACCCGGACACCCCCCACCCCAACCCCGCAGAAACACCTCCGCAACATGCCCCTGTATTAAATGACCAAAATGGTTAAAATGAAGAAAATAACCCCCCACCTACACGCAGGAACACCTACCCGGGAAACGAGTGCAGTCCCAGGCGAAAATTCATCCGGGAAGTATCGATGCACCTTAAATACACCTCACAAACACAACATTTTAATGAACAAAAGTGGCCAAAATGGTTAAAATGAATAAAAGAACCATACAGGAATATTCAGGACCACCTCCCCGTGATGCATGTGCAGTGGCTGGATAGAATTCATCCGGGAAGTACCGGTAAAAAATACAAACACCTCGCAAAAAACACATTAAATTCACTAAAAATGGGCAAAATGGTTAAAATGAAGAAAATAACCCCCCACCTACACTCAGGGACACCTACCCGGGAAACGAGTGCAGTCCCAGGCTAAAAGTCATCCGGGAAGTATCGATGCACCTCACAAACACCTGGAAAGCTCAATATTAGAAGTACCAAAAAATGACCCAAATCACCAAAGTCACTTTAATTACCCACAAAACAGGTACTTTCCCCGGGTAAACTACCTCCACAACCACCCCCTGGACCTCCCAGCACCTCCCAGCACCTTCCAGCACCCTAACTGGGGTCAGAATTAAGAAAATCAGCCTCCCTCCACACTCCGAGACAAGCCAACACTTGAACATACACTTACCCGGACACCCCCCACCCCAACCCCGCAGAAACACCTCCGCAACATGCCCCTGTGCCCCCGTGCTCCAGGGGGTCCCGTGCCCCCACTCTTAAGCCCCCTCCCTGGGTTAAAACCCATCCCTGGCCCTCCCCGAGTTTCGTACACTTGGTAGTACAAATCGAGAATTTGTGAAAATATGTCAGAGTACAAACAGCACTGAGGCCAAAACTTGGAAAAATTATAAAAATTGTTAAAACGCTTAAAATGAATAAAATAACTAACCAGGAAAATTCAAGACCACCTCCCCGTGATGCATGTGCAGTGGCTGGATAAAATTCTTCCAGGAAGTACCGGTAAAAAATACAAACACCTCGCAAAAAACACATTAAATTCACTAAAAATGGGCAAAATGGTTAAAATGAATAAAAGAACCATACAGGAATATTCAGGACCACCTCCCCGTGATGCATGTGCAGTGGCTGGATAGAATTCATCCGGGAAGTACCGGTAAAAAATACAAACACCTCGCAAAAAACACATTAAATTCACTAAAAATGGGCAAAATGGTTAAAATGAAGAAAATAACCCCCCACCTACACTCAGGGACACCTACCCGGGAAACGAGTGCAGTCCCAGGCTAAAAGTCATCCGGGAAGTATCGATGCACCTCACAAACACCTGGAAAGCTCAATATTAGAAGTACCAAAAAATGACCCAAATCACCAAAGTCACTTTAATTACCCACAAAACAGGTACTTTCCCCGGGTAAACTACCTCCACAACCACCCCCTGGACCTCCCAGCACCTCCCAGCACCTTCCAGCACCCTAACTGGGGTCAGAATTAAGAAAATCAGCCTCCCTCCACACTCCGAGACAAGCCAACACTTGAACATACACTTACCCGGACACCCCCCACCCCAACCCCGCAGAAACACCTCCGCAACATGCCCCTGTATTAAATGACCAAAATGGTTAAAATGAAGAAAATAACCCCCCACCTACACGCAGGAACACCTACCCGGGAAACGAGTGCAGTCCCAGGCGAAAATTCATCCGGGAAGTATCGATGCACCTTAAATACACCTCACAAACACAACATTTTAATGAACAAAAGTGGCCAAAATGGTTAAAATGAATAAAAGAACCATACAGGAATATTCAGGACCACCTCCCCGTGATGCATGTGCAGTGGCTGGATAAAATTCATCCGGGAAGTACCGGTAAAAAATACAAACACCTCGCAAAAAACACATTAAATTCACTAAAAATGGTCAAAATGGTTAAAATGAAGAAAATAACCCCCCACCTACACTCAGGGACACCTACCCGGGAAACGAGTGCAGTCCCAGGCTAAAAGTCATCCGGGAAGTATCGATGCACCTCACAAACACCTGGAAAGCTCAATATTAGAAGTACCAAAAAATGACCCAAATCACCAAAGTCACTTTAATTACCCACAAAACAGGTACTTTCCCCGGGTAAACTACCTCCACAACCACCCCCTGGACCTCCCAGCACCTCCCAGCACCTTCCAGCACCCTAACTGGGGTCAGAATTAAGAAAATCAGCCTCCCTCCACACTCCTCCACAGGCCAACACTTGAACATACACTTACCCGGACACCCCCCACCCCAACCCCGCAGAAACACCTCCGCAACATGCCCCTGTGCCCCCGTGCTCCAGGGGGTCCCGTGCCCCCACTCTTAAGCCCCCTCCCTGGGTTAAAACCCATCCCTGGCCCTCCCCGAGTTTCGTACACTTGGTAGTACAAATCGAGAATTTGTGAAAATATGTCAGAGTACAAACAGCACTGAGGCCAAAACTTGGAAAAATTATAAAAATTGTTAAAACGCTTAAAATGAATAAAATAACTAACCAGGAAAATTCAAGACCACCTCCCCGTGATGCATGTGCAGTGGCTGGATAAAATTCATCCGGGAAGTACCGGTAAAAAATTACAACACCTCGCAAAAAACACATTAAATTCACTAAAAATGGTCAAAATGGTTAAAATGAATAAAAGAACCATACAGGAATATTCAGGACCACCTCCCCGTGATGCATGTGCAGTGGCTGGATAGAATTCTTCCAGGAAGTACCGGTAAAAAATACAAACACCTCGCAAAAAACACATTAAATTCACTAAAAATGGGCAAAATGGTTAAAATGAATAAAAGAACCATACAGGAATATTCAGGACCACCTCCCCGTGATGCATGTGCAGTGGCTGGATAGAATTCATCCGGGAAGTACCGGTAAAAAATACAAACACCTCGCAAAAAACACATTAAATTCACTAAAAATGGGCAAAATGGTTAAAATGAAGAAAATAACCCCCCACCTACACTCAGGGACACCTACCCGGGAAACGAGTGCAGTCCCAGGCTAAAAGTCATCCGGGAAGTATCGATGCACCTCACAAACACCTGGAAAGCTCAATATTAGAAGTACCAAAAAATGACCCAAATCACCAAAGTCACTTTAATTACCCACAAAACAGGTACTTTCCCCGGGTAAACTACCTCCACAACCACCCCCTGGACCTCCCAGCACCTCCCAGCACCTTCCAGCACCCTAACTGGGGTCAGAATTAAGAAAATCAGCCTCCCTCCACACTCCGAGACAAGCCAACACTTGAACATACACTTACCCGGACACCCCCCACCCCAACCCCGCAGAAACACCTCCGCAACATGCCCCTGTATTAAATGACCAAAATGGTTAAAATGAAGAAAATAACCCCCCACCTACACGCAGGAACACCTACCCGGGAAACGAGTGCAGTCCCAGGCGAAAATTCATCCGGGAAGTATCGATGCACCTTAAATACACCTCACAAACACAACATTTTAATGAACAAAAGTGGCCAAAATGGTTAAAATGAATAAAAGAACCATACAGGAATATTCAGGACCACCTCCCCGTGATGCATGTGCAGTGGCTGGATAGAATTCATCCGGGAAGTACCGGTAAAAAATACAAACACCTCGCAAAAAACACATTAAATTCACTAAAAATGGGCAAAATGGTTAAAATGAAGAAAATAACCCCCCACCTACACTCAGGGACACCTACCCGGGAAACGAGTGCAGTCCCAGGCTAAAAGTCATCCGGGAAGTATCGATGCACCTCACAAACACCTGGAAAGCTCAATATTAGAAGTACCAAAAAATGACCCAAATCACCAAAGTCACTTTAATTACCCACAAAACAGGTACTTTCCCCGGGTAAACTACCTCCACAACCACCCCCTGGACCTCCCAGCACCTCCCAGCACCTTCCAGCACCCTAACTGGGGTCAGAATTAAGAAAATCAGCCTCCCTCCACACTCCGAGACAAGCCAACACTTGAACATACACTTACCCGGACACCCCCCACCCCAACCCCGCAGAAACACCTCCGCAACATGCCCCTGTATTAAATGACCAAAATGGTTAAAATGAAGAAAATAACCCCCCACCTACACGCAGGAACACCTACCCGGGAAACGAGTGCAGTCCCAGGCGAAAATTCATCCGGGAAGTATCGATGCACCTTAAATACACCTCACAAACACAACATTTTAATGAACAAAAGTGGCCAAAATGGTTAAAATGAATAAAAGAACCATACAGGAATATTCAGGACCACCTCCCCGTGATGCATGTGCAGTGGCTGGATAGAATTCATCCGGGAAGTACCGGTAAAAAATACAAACACCTCGCAAAAAACACATTAAATTCACTAAAAATGGGCAAAATGGTTAAAATGAAGAAAATAACCCCCCACCTACACTCAGGGACACCTACCCGGGAAACGAGTGCAGTCCCAGGCTAAAAGTCATCCGGGAAGTATCGATGCACCTCACAAACACCTGGAAAGCTCAATATTAGAAGTACCAAAAAATGACCCAAATCACCAAAGTCACTTTAATTACCCACAAAACAGGTACTTTCCCCGGGTAAACTACCTCCACAACCACCCCCTGGACCTCCCAGCACCTCCCAGCACCTTCCAGCACCCTAACTGGGGTCAGAATTAAGAAAATCAGCCTCCCTCCACACTCCGAGACAAGCCAACACTTGAACATACACTTACCCGGACACCCCCCACCCCAACCCCGCAGAAACACCTCCGCAACATGCCCCTGTATTAAATGACCAAAATGGTTAAAATGAAGAAAATAACCCCCCACCTACACGCAGGAACACCTACCCGGGAAACGAGTGCAGTCCCAGGCGAAAATTCATCCGGGAAGTATCGATGCACCTTAAATACACCTCACAAACACAACATTTTAATGAACAAAAGTGGCCAAAATGGTTAAAATGAATAAAAGAACCATACAGGAATATTCAGGACCACCTCCCCGTGATGCATGTGCAGTGGCTGGATAGAATTCATCCGGGAAGTACCGGTAAAAAATACAAACACCTCGCAAAAAACACATTAAATTCACTAAAAATGGGCAAAATGGTTAAAATGAAGAAAATAACCCCCCACCTACACTCAGGGACACCTACCCGGGAAACGAGTGCAGTCCCAGGCTAAAAGTCATCCGGGAAGTATCGATGCACCTCACAAACACCTGGAAAGCTCAATATTAGAAGTACCAAAAAATGACCCAAATCACCAAAGTCACTTTAATTACCCACAAAACAGGTACTTTCCCCGGGTAAACTACCTCCACAACCACCCCCTGGACCTCCCAGCACCTCCCAGCACCTTCCAGCACCCTAACTGGGGTCAGAATTAAGAAAATCAGCCTCCCTCCACACTCCGAGACAAGCCAACACTTGAACATACACTTACCCGGACACCCCCCACCCCAACCCCGCAGAAACACCTCCGCAACATGCCCCTGTATTAAATGACCAAAATGGTTAAAATGAAGAAAATAACCCCCCACCTACACGCAGGAACACCTACCCGGGAAACGAGTGCAGTCCCAGGCGAAAATTCATCCGGGAAGTATCGATGCACCTTAAATACACCTCACAAACACAACATTTTAATGAACAAAAGTGGCCAAAATGGTTAAAATGAATAAAAGAACCATACAGGAATATTCAGGACCACCTCCCCGTGATGCATGTGCAGTGGCTGGATAGAATTCATCCGGGAAGTACCGGTAAAAAATACAAACACCTCGCAAAAAACACATTAAATTCACTAAAAATGGGCAAAATGGTTAAAATGAAGAAAATAACCCCCCACCTACACTCAGGGACACCTACCCGGGAAACGAGTGCAGTCCCAGGCTAAAAGTCATCCGGGAAGTATCGATGCACCTCACAAACACCTGGAAAGCTCAATATTAGAAGTACCAAAAAATGACCCAAATCACCAAAGTCACTTTAATTACCCACAAAACAGGTACTTTCCCCGGGTAAACTACCTCCACAACCACCCCCTGGACCTCCCAGCACCTCCCAGCACCTTCCAGCACCCTAACTGGGGTCAGAATTAAGAAAATCAGCCTCCCTCCACACTCCTCCACAGGCCAACACTTGAACATACACTTACCCGGACACCCCCCACCCCAACCCCGCAGAAACACCTCCGCAACATGCCCCTGTGCCCCCGTGCTCCAGGGGGTCCCGTGCCCCCACTCTTAAGCCCCCTCCCTGGGTTAAAACCCATCCCTGGCCCTCCCCGAGTTTCGTACACTTGGTAGTACAAATCGAGAATTTGTGAAAATATGTCAGAGTACAAACAGCACTGAGGCCAAAACTTGGAAAAATTATAAAAATTGTTAAAACGCTTAAAATGAATAAAATAACTAACCAGGAAAATTCAAGACCACCTCCCCGTGATGCATGTGCAGTGGCTGGATAAAATTCATCCGGGAAGTACCGGTAAAAAATTACAACACCTCGCAAAAAACACATTAAATTCACTAAAAATGGTCAAAATGGTTAAAATGAATAAAAGAACCATACAGGAATATTCAGGACCACCTCCCCGTGATGCATGTGCAGTGGCTGGATAGAATTCTTCCAGGAAGTACCGGTAAAAAATACAAACACCTCGCAAAAAACACATTAAATTCACTAAAAATGGGCAAAATGGTTAAAATGAATAAAAGAACCATACAGGAATATTCAGGACCACCTCCCCGTGATGCATGTGCAGTGGCTGGATAGAATTCATCCGGGAAGTACCGGTAAAAAATACAAACACCTCGCAAAAAACACATTAAATTCACTAAAAATGGGCAAAATGGTTAAAATGAAGAAAATAACCCCCCACCTACACTCAGGGACACCTACCCGGGAAACGAGTGCAGTCCCAGGCTAAAAGTCATCCGGGAAGTATCGATGCACCTCACAAACACCTGGAAAGCTCAATATTAGAAGTACCAAAAAATGACCCAAATCACCAAAGTCACTTTAATTACCCACAAAACAGGTACTTTCCCCGGGTAAACTACCTCCACAACCACCCCCTGGACCTCCCAGCACCTCCCAGCACCTTCCAGCACCCTAACTGGGGTCAGAATTAAGAAAATCAGCCTCCCTCCACACTCCGAGACAAGCCAACACTTGAACATACACTTACCCGGACACCCCCCACCCCAACCCCGCAGAAACACCTCCGCAACATGCCCCTGTATTAAATGACCAAAATGGTTAAAATGAAGAAAATAACCCCCCACCTACACGCAGGAACACCTACCCGGGAAACGAGTGCAGTCCCAGGCGAAAATTCATCCGGGAAGTATCGATGCACCTTAAATACACCTCACAAACACAACATTTTAATGAACAAAAGTGGCCAAAATGGTTAAAATGAATAAAAGAACCATACAGGAATATTCAGGACCACCTCCCCGTGATGCATGTGCAGTGGCTGGATAGAATTCATCCGGGAAGTACCGGTAAAAAATACAAACACCTCGCAAAAAACACATTAAATTCACTAAAAATGGGCAAAATGGTTAAAATGAAGAAAATAACCCCCCACCTACACTCAGGGACACCTACCCGGGAAACGAGTGCAGTCCCAGGCTAAAAGTCATCCGGGAAGTATCGATGCACCTCACAAACACCTGGAAAGCTCAATATTAGAAGTACCAAAAAATGACCCAAATCACCAAAGTCACTTTAATTACCCACAAAACAGGTACTTTCCCCGGGTAAACTACCTCCACAACCACCCCCTGGACCTCCCAGCACCTCCCAGCACCTTCCAGCACCCTAACTGGGGTCAGAATTAAGAAAATCAGCCTCCCTCCACACTCCGAGACAAGCCAACACTTGAACATACACTTACCCGGACACCCCCCACCCCAACCCCGCAGAAACACCTCCGCAACATGCCCCTGTGCCCCCGTGCTCCAGGGGGTCCCGTGCCCCCACTCTTAAGCCCCCTCCCTGGGTTAAAACCCATCCCTGGCCCTCCCCGAGTTTCGTACACTTGGTAGTACAAATCGAGAATTTGTGAAAATATGTCAGAGTACAAACAGCACTGAGGCCAAAACTTGGAAAAATTATAAAAATTGTTAAAACGCTTAAAATGAATAAAATAACTAACCAGGAAAATTCAAGACCACCTCCCCGTGATGCATGTGCAGTGGCTGGATAAAATTCTTCCAGGAAGTACCGGTAAAAAATACAAACACCTCGCAAAAAACACATTAAATTCACTAAAAATGGGCAAAATGGTTAAAATGAATAAAAGAACCATACAGGAATATTCAGGACCACCTCCCCGTGATGCATGTGCAGTGGCTGGATAGAATTCATCCGGGAAGTACCGGTAAAAAATACAAACACCTCGCAAAAAACACATTAAATTCACTAAAAATGGGCAAAATGGTTAAAATGAAGAAAATAACCCCCCACCTACACTCAGGGACACCTACCCGGGAAACGAGTGCAGTCCCAGGCTAAAAGTCATCCGGGAAGTATCGATGCACCTCACAAACACCTGGAAAGCTCAATATTAGAAGTACCAAAAAATGACCCAAATCACCAAAGTCACTTTAATTACCCACAAAACAGGTACTTTCCCCGGGTAAACTACCTCCACAACCACCCCCTGGACCTCCCAGCACCTCCCAGCACCTTCCAGCACCCTAACTGGGGTCAGAATTAAGAAAATCAGCCTCCCTCCACACTCCGAGACAAGCCAACACTTGAACATACACTTACCCGGACACCCCCCACCCCAACCCCGCAGAAACACCTCCGCAACATGCCCCTGTATTAAATGACCAAAATGGTTAAAATGAAGAAAATAACCCCCCACCTACACGCAGGAACACCTACCCGGGAAACGAGTGCAGTCCCAGGCGAAAATTCATCCGGGAAGTATCGATGCACCTTAAATACACCTCACAAACACAACATTTTAATGAACAAAAGTGGCCAAAATGGTTAAAATGAATAAAAGAACCATACAGGAATATTCAGGACCACCTCCCCGTGATGCATGTGCAGTGGCTGGATAAAATTCATCCGGGAAGTACCGGTAAAAAATACAAACACCTCGCAAAAAACACATTAAATTCACTAAAAATGGTCAAAATGGTTAAAATGAAGAAAATAACCCCCCACCTACACTCAGGGACACCTACCCGGGAAACGAGTGCAGTCCCAGGCTAAAAGTCATCCGGGAAGTATCGATGCACCTCACAAACACCTGGAAAGCTCAATATTAGAAGTACCAAAAAATGACCCAAATCACCAAAGTCACTTTAATTACCCACAAAACAGGTACTTTCCCCGGGTAAACTACCTCCACAACCACCCCCTGGACCTCCCAGCACCTCCCAGCACCTTCCAGCACCCTAACTGGGGTCAGAATTAAGAAAATCAGCCTCCCTCCACACTCCTCCACAGGCCAACACTTGAACATACACTTACCCGGACACCCCCCACCCCAACCCCGCAGAAACACCTCCGCAACATGCCCCTGTGCCCCCGTGCTCCAGGGGGTCCCGTGCCCCCACTCTTAAGCCCCCTCCCTGGGTTAAAACCCATCCCTGGCCCTCCCCGAGTTTCGTACACTTGGTAGTACAAATCGAGAATTTGTGAAAATATGTCAGAGTACAAACAGCACTGAGGCCAAAACTTGGAAAAATTATAAAAATTGTTAAAACGCTTAAAATGAATAAAATAACTAACCAGGAAAATTCAAGACCACCTCCCCGTGATGCATGTGCAGTGGCTGGATAAAATTCATCCGGGAAGTACCGGTAAAAAATTACAACACCTCGCAAAAAACACATTAAATTCACTAAAAATGGTCAAAATGGTTAAAATGAATAAAAGAACCATACAGGAATATTCAGGACCACCTCCCCGTGATGCATGTGCAGTGGCTGGATAGAATTCTTCCAGGAAGTACCGGTAAAAAATACAAACACCTCGCAAAAAACACATTAAATTCACTAAAAATGGGCAAAATGGTTAAAATGAATAAAAGAACCATACAGGAATATTCAGGACCACCTCCCCGTGATGCATGTGCAGTGGCTGGATAGAATTCATCCGGGAAGTACCGGTAAAAAATACAAACACCTCGCAAAAAACACATTAAATTCACTAAAAATGGGCAAAATGGTTAAAATGAAGAAAATAACCCCCCACCTACACTCAGGGACACCTACCCGGGAAACGAGTGCAGTCCCAGGCTAAAAGTCATCCGGGAAGTATCGATGCACCTCACAAACACCTGGAAAGCTCAATATTAGAAGTACCAAAAAATGACCCAAATCACCAAAGTCACTTTAATTACCCACAAAACAGGTACTTTCCCCGGGTAAACTACCTCCACAACCACCCCCTGGACCTCCCAGCACCTCCCAGCACCTTCCAGCACCCTAACTGGGGTCAGAATTAAGAAAATCAGCCTCCCTCCACACTCCGAGACAAGCCAACACTTGAACATACACTTACCCGGACACCCCCCACCCCAACCCCGCAGAAACACCTCCGCAACATGCCCCTGTATTAAATGACCAAAATGGTTAAAATGAAGAAAATAACCCCCCACCTACACGCAGGAACACCTACCCGGGAAACGAGTGCAGTCCCAGGCGAAAATTCATCCGGGAAGTATCGATGCACCTTAAATACACCTCACAAACACAACATTTTAATGAACAAAAGTGGCCAAAATGGTTAAAATGAATAAAAGAACCATACAGGAATATTCAGGACCACCTCCCCGTGATGCATGTGCAGTGGCTGGATAGAATTCATCCGGGAAGTACCGGTAAAAAATACAAACACCTCGCAAAAAACACATTAAATTCACTAAAAATGGGCAAAATGGTTAAAATGAAGAAAATAACCCCCCACCTACACTCAGGGACACCTACCCGGGAAACGAGTGCAGTCCCAGGCTAAAAGTCATCCGGGAAGTATCGATGCACCTCACAAACACCTGGAAAGCTCAATATTAGAAGTACCAAAAAATGACCCAAATCACCAAAGTCACTTTAATTACCCACAAAACAGGTACTTTCCCCGGGTAAACTACCTCCACAACCACCCCCTGGACCTCCCAGCACCTCCCAGCACCTTCCAGCACCCTAACTGGGGTCAGAATTAAGAAAATCAGCCTCCCTCCACACTCCGAGACAAGCCAACACTTGAACATACACTTACCCGGACACCCCCCACCCCAACCCCGCAGAAACACCTCCGCAACATGCCCCTGTATTAAATGACCAAAATGGTTAAAATGAAGAAAATAACCCCCCACCTACACGCAGGAACACCTACCCGGGAAACGAGTGCAGTCCCAGGCGAAAATTCATCCGGGAAGTATCGATGCACCTTAAATACACCTCACAAACACAACATTTTAATGAACAAAAGTGGCCAAAATGGTTAAAATGAATAAAAGAACCATACAGGAATATTCAGGACCACCTCCCCGTGATGCATGTGCAGTGGCTGGATAGAATTCATCCGGGAAGTACCGGTAAAAAATACAAACACCTCGCAAAAAACACATTAAATTCACTAAAAATGGGCAAAATGGTTAAAATGAAGAAAATAACCCCCCACCTACACTCAGGGACACCTACCCGGGAAACGAGTGCAGTCCCAGGCTAAAAGTCATCCGGGAAGTATCGATGCACCTCACAAACACCTGGAAAGCTCAATATTAGAAGTACCAAAAAATGACCCAAATCACCAAAGTCACTTTAATTACCCACAAAACAGGTACTTTCCCCGGGTAAACTACCTCCACAACCACCCCCTGGACCTCCCAGCACCTCCCAGCACCTTCCAGCACCCTAACTGGGGTCAGAATTAAGAAAATCAGCCTCCCTCCACACTCCTCCACAGGCCAACACTTGAACATACACTTACCCGGACACCCCCCACCCCAACCCCGCAGAAACACCTCCGCAACATGCCCCTGTGCCCCCGTGCTCCAGGGGGTCCCGTGCCCCCACTCTTAAGCCCCCTCCCTGGGTTAAAACCCATCCCTGGCCCTCCCCGAGTTTCGTACACTTGGTAGTACAAATCGAGAATTTGTGAAAATATGTCAGAGTACAAACAGCACTGAGGCCAAAACTTGGAAAAATTATAAAAATTGTTAAAACGCTTAAAATGAATAAAATAACTAACCAGGAAAATTCAAGACCACCTCCCCGTGATGCATGTGCAGTGGCTGGATAAAATTCATCCGGGAAGTACCGGTAAAAAATTACAACACCTCGCAAAAAACACATTAAATTCACTAAAAATGGTCAAAATGGTTAAAATGAATAAAAGAACCATACAGGAATATTCAGGACCACCTCCCCGTGATGCATGTGCAGTGGCTGGATAGAATTCTTCCAGGAAGTACCGGTAAAAAATACAAACACCTCGCAAAAAACACATTAAATTCACTAAAAATGGGCAAAATGGTTAAAATGAATAAAAGAACCATACAGGAATATTCAGGACCACCTCCCCGTGATGCATGTGCAGTGGCTGGATAGAATTCATCCGGGAAGTACCGGTAAAAAATACAAACACCTCGCAAAAAACACATTAAATTCACTAAAAATGGGCAAAATGGTTAAAATGAAGAAAATAACCCCCCACCTACACTCAGGGACACCTACCCGGGAAACGAGTGCAGTCCCAGGCTAAAAGTCATCCGGGAAGTATCGATGCACCTCACAAACACCTGGAAAGCTCAATATTAGAAGTACCAAAAAATGACCCAAATCACCAAAGTCACTTTAATTACCCACAAAACAGGTACTTTCCCCGGGTAAACTACCTCCACAACCACCCCCTGGACCTCCCAGCACCTCCCAGCACCTTCCAGCACCCTAACTGGGGTCAGAATTAAGAAAATCAGCCTCCCTCCACACTCCGAGACAAGCCAACACTTGAACATACACTTACCCGGACACCCCCCACCCCAACCCCGCAGAAACACCTCCGCAACATGCCCCTGTATTAAATGACCAAAATGGTTAAAATGAAGAAAATAACCCCCCACCTACACGCAGGAACACCTACCCGGGAAACGAGTGCAGTCCCAGGCGAAAATTCATCCGGGAAGTATCGATGCACCTTAAATACACCTCACAAACACAACATTTTAATGAACAAAAGTGGCCAAAATGGTTAAAATGAATAAAAGAACCATACAGGAATATTCAGGACCACCTCCCCGTGATGCATGTGCAGTGGCTGGATAGAATTCATCCGGGAAGTACCGGTAAAAAATACAAACACCTCGCAAAAAACACATTAAATTCACTAAAAATGGGCAAAATGGTTAAAATGAAGAAAATAACCCCCCACCTACACTCAGGGACACCTACCCGGGAAACGAGTGCAGTCCCAGGCTAAAAGTCATCCGGGAAGTATCGATGCACCTCACAAACACCTGGAAAGCTCAATATTAGAAGTACCAAAAAATGACCCAAATCACCAAAGTCACTTTAATTACCCACAAAACAGGTACTTTCCCCGGGTAAACTACCTCCACAACCACCCCCTGGACCTCCCAGCACCTCCCAGCACCTTCCAGCACCCTAACTGGGGTCAGAATTAAGAAAATCAGCCTCCCTCCACACTCCGAGACAAGCCAACACTTGAACATACACTTACCCGGACACCCCCCACCCCAACCCCGCAGAAACACCTCCGCAACATGCCCCTGTGCCCCCGTGCTCCAGGGGGTCCCGTGCCCCCACTCTTAAGCCCCCTCCCTGGGTTAAAACCCATCCCTGGCCCTCCCCGAGTTTCGTACACTTGGTAGTACAAATCGAGAATTTGTGAAAATATGTCAGAGTACAAACAGCACTGAGGCCAAAACTTGGAAAAATTATAAAAATTGTTAAAACGCTTAAAATGAATAAAATAACTAACCAGGAAAATTCAAGACCACCTCCCCGTGATGCATGTGCAGTGGCTGGATAAAATTCTTCCAGGAAGTACCGGTAAAAAATACAAACACCTCGCAAAAAACACATTAAATTCACTAAAAATGGGCAAAATGGTTAAAATGAATAAAAGAACCATACAGGAATATTCAGGACCACCTCCCCGTGATGCATGTGCAGTGGCTGGATAGAATTCATCCGGGAAGTACCGGTAAAAAATACAAACACCTCGCAAAAAACACATTAAATTCACTAAAAATGGGCAAAATGGTTAAAATGAAGAAAATAACCCCCCACCTACACTCAGGGACACCTACCCGGGAAACGAGTGCAGTCCCAGGCTAAAAGTCATCCGGGAAGTATCGATGCACCTCACAAACACCTGGAAAGCTCAATATTAGAAGTACCAAAAAATGACCCAAATCACCAAAGTCACTTTAATTACCCACAAAACAGGTACTTTCCCCGGGTAAACTACCTCCACAACCACCCCCTGGACCTCCCAGCACCTCCCAGCACCTTCCAGCACCCTAACTGGGGTCAGAATTAAGAAAATCAGCCTCCCTCCACACTCCGAGACAAGCCAACACTTGAACATACACTTACCCGGACACCCCCCACCCCAACCCCGCAGAAACACCTCCGCAACATGCCCCTGTATTAAATGACCAAAATGGTTAAAATGAAGAAAATAACCCCCCACCTACACGCAGGAACACCTACCCGGGAAACGAGTGCAGTCCCAGGCGAAAATTCATCCGGGAAGTATCGATGCACCTTAAATACACCTCACAAACACAACATTTTAATGAACAAAAGTGGCCAAAATGGTTAAAATGAATAAAAGAACCATACAGGAATATTCAGGACCACCTCCCCGTGATGCATGTGCAGTGGCTGGATAAAATTCATCCGGGAAGTACCGGTAAAAAATACAAACACCTCGCAAAAAACACATTAAATTCACTAAAAATGGTCAAAATGGTTAAAATGAAGAAAATAACCCCCCACCTACACTCAGGGACACCTACCCGGGAAACGAGTGCAGTCCCAGGCTAAAAGTCATCCGGGAAGTATCGATGCACCTCACAAACACCTGGAAAGCTCAATATTAGAAGTACCAAAAAATGACCCAAATCACCAAAGTCACTTTAATTACCCACAAAACAGGTACTTTCCCCGGGTAAACTACCTCCACAACCACCCCCTGGACCTCCCAGCACCTCCCAGCACCTTCCAGCACCCTAACTGGGGTCAGAATTAAGAAAATCAGCCTCCCTCCACACTCCTCCACAGGCCAACACTTGAACATACACTTACCCGGACACCCCCCACCCCAACCCCGCAGAAACACCTCCGCAACATGCCCCTGTGCCCCCGTGCTCCAGGGGGTCCCGTGCCCCCACTCTTAAGCCCCCTCCCTGGGTTAAAACCCATCCCTGGCCCTCCCCGAGTTTCGTACACTTGGTAGTACAAATCGAGAATTTGTGAAAATATGTCAGAGTACAAACAGCACTGAGGCCAAAACTTGGAAAAATTATAAAAATTGTTAAAACGCTTAAAATGAATAAAATAACTAACCAGGAAAATTCAAGACCACCTCCCCGTGATGCATGTGCAGTGGCTGGATAAAATTCATCCGGGAAGTACCGGTAAAAAATTACAACACCTCGCAAAAAACACATTAAATTCACTAAAAATGGTCAAAATGGTTAAAATGAATAAAAGAACCATACAGGAATATTCAGGACCACCTCCCCGTGATGCATGTGCAGTGGCTGGATAGAATTCTTCCAGGAAGTACCGGTAAAAAATACAAACACCTCGCAAAAAACACATTAAATTCACTAAAAATGGGCAAAATGGTTAAAATGAATAAAAGAACCATACAGGAATATTCAGGACCACCTCCCCGTGATGCATGTGCAGTGGCTGGATAGAATTCATCCGGGAAGTACCGGTAAAAAATACAAACACCTCGCAAAAAACACATTAAATTCACTAAAAATGGGCAAAATGGTTAAAATGAAGAAAATAACCCCCCACCTACACTCAGGGACACCTACCCGGGAAACGAGTGCAGTCCCAGGCTAAAAGTCATCCGGGAAGTATCGATGCACCTCACAAACACCTGGAAAGCTCAATATTAGAAGTACCAAAAAATGACCCAAATCACCAAAGTCACTTTAATTACCCACAAAACAGGTACTTTCCCCGGGTAAACTACCTCCACAACCACCCCCTGGACCTCCCAGCACCTCCCAGCACCTTCCAGCACCCTAACTGGGGTCAGAATTAAGAAAATCAGCCTCCCTCCACACTCCGAGACAAGCCAACACTTGAACATACACTTACCCGGACACCCCCCACCCCAACCCCGCAGAAACACCTCCGCAACATGCCCCTGTATTAAATGACCAAAATGGTTAAAATGAAGAAAATAACCCCCCACCTACACGCAGGAACACCTACCCGGGAAACGAGTGCAGTCCCAGGCGAAAATTCATCCGGGAAGTATCGATGCACCTTAAATACACCTCACAAACACAACATTTTAATGAACAAAAGTGGCCAAAATGGTTAAAATGAATAAAAGAACCATACAGGAATATTCAGGACCACCTCCCCGTGATGCATGTGCAGTGGCTGGATAGAATTCATCCGGGAAGTACCGGTAAAAAATACAAACACCTCGCAAAAAACACATTAAATTCACTAAAAATGGGCAAAATGGTTAAAATGAAGAAAATAACCCCCCACCTACACTCAGGGACACCTACCCGGGAAACGAGTGCAGTCCCAGGCTAAAAGTCATCCGGGAAGTATCGATGCACCTCACAAACACCTGGAAAGCTCAATATTAGAAGTACCAAAAAATGACCCAAATCACCAAAGTCACTTTAATTACCCACAAAACAGGTACTTTCCCCGGGTAAACTACCTCCACAACCACCCCCTGGACCTCCCAGCACCTCCCAGCACCTTCCAGCACCCTAACTGGGGTCAGAATTAAGAAAATCAGCCTCCCTCCACACTCCGAGACAAGCCAACACTTGAACATACACTTACCCGGACACCCCCCACCCCAACCCCGCAGAAACACCTCCGCAACATGCCCCTGTATTAAATGACCAAAATGGTTAAAATGAAGAAAATAACCCCCCACCTACACGCAGGAACACCTACCCGGGAAACGAGTGCAGTCCCAGGCGAAAATTCATCCGGGAAGTATCGATGCACCTTAAATACACCTCACAAACACAACATTTTAATGAACAAAAGTGGCCAAAATGGTTAAAATGAATAAAAGAACCATACAGGAATATTCAGGACCACCTCCCCGTGATGCATGTGCAGTGGCTGGATAGAATTCATCCGGGAAGTACCGGTAAAAAATACAAACACCTCGCAAAAAACACATTAAATTCACTAAAAATGGGCAAAATGGTTAAAATGAAGAAAATAACCCCCCACCTACACTCAGGGACACCTACCCGGGAAACGAGTGCAGTCCCAGGCTAAAAGTCATCCGGGAAGTATCGATGCACCTCACAAACACCTGGAAAGCTCAATATTAGAAGTACCAAAAAATGACCCAAATCACCAAAGTCACTTTAATTACCCACAAAACAGGTACTTTCCCCGGGTAAACTACCTCCACAACCACCCCCTGGACCTCCCAGCACCTCCCAGCACCTTCCAGCACCCTAACTGGGGTCAGAATTAAGAAAATCAGCCTCCCTCCACACTCCGAGACAAGCCAACACTTGAACATACACTTACCCGGACACCCCCCACCCCAACCCCGCAGAAACACCTCCGCAACATGCCCCTGTATTAAATGACCAAAATGGTTAAAATGAAGAAAATAACCCCCCACCTACACGCAGGAACACCTACCCGGGAAACGAGTGCAGTCCCAGGCGAAAATTCATCCGGGAAGTATCGATGCACCTTAAATACACCTCACAAACACAACATTTTAATGAACAAAAGTGGCCAAAATGGTTAAAATGAATAAAAGAACCATACAGGAATATTCAGGACCACCTCCCCGTGATGCATGTGCAGTGGCTGGATAGAATTCATCCGGGAAGTACCGGTAAAAAATACAAACACCTCGCAAAAAACACATTAAATTCACTAAAAATGGGCAAAATGGTTAAAATGAAGAAAATAACCCCCCACCTACACTCAGGGACACCTACCCGGGAAACGAGTGCAGTCCCAGGCTAAAAGTCATCCGGGAAGTATCGATGCACCTCACAAACACCTGGAAAGCTCAATATTAGAAGTACCAAAAAATGACCCAAATCACCAAAGTCACTTTAATTACCCACAAAACAGGTACTTTCCCCGGGTAAACTACCTCCACAACCACCCCCTGGACCTCCCAGCACCTCCCAGCACCTTCCAGCACCCTAACTGGGGTCAGAATTAAGAAAATCAGCCTCCCTCCACACTCCGAGACAAGCCAACACTTGAACATACACTTACCCGGACACCCCCCACCCCAACCCCGCAGAAACACCTCCGCAACATGCCCCTGTATTAAATGACCAAAATGGTTAAAATGAAGAAAATAACCCCCCACCTACACGCAGGAACACCTACCCGGGAAACGAGTGCAGTCCCAGGCGAAAATTCATCCGGGAAGTATCGATGCACCTTAAATACACCTCACAAACACAACATTTTAATGAACAAAAGTGGCCAAAATGGTTAAAATGAATAAAAGAACCATACAGGAATATTCAGGACCACCTCCCCGTGATGCATGTGCAGTGGCTGGATAGAATTCATCCGGGAAGTACCGGTAAAAAATACAAACACCTCGCAAAAAACACATTAAATTCACTAAAAATGGGCAAAATGGTTAAAATGAAGAAAATAACCCCCCACCTACACTCAGGGACACCTACCCGGGAAACGAGTGCAGTCCCAGGCTAAAAGTCATCCGGGAAGTATCGATGCACCTCACAAACACCTGGAAAGCTCAATATTAGAAGTACCAAAAAATGACCCAAATCACCAAAGTCACTTTAATTACCCACAAAACAGGTACTTTCCCCGGGTAAACTACCTCCACAACCACCCCCTGGACCTCCCAGCACCTCCCAGCACCTTCCAGCACCCTAACTGGGGTCAGAATTAAGAAAATCAGCCTCCCTCCACACTCCTCCACAGGCCAACACTTGAACATACACTTACCCGGACACCCCCCACCCCAACCCCGCAGAAACACCTCCGCAACATGCCCCTGTGCCCCCGTGCTCCAGGGGGTCCCGTGCCCCCACTCTTAAGCCCCCTCCCTGGGTTAAAACCCATCCCTGGCCCTCCCCGAGTTTCGTACACTTGGTAGTACAAATCGAGAATTTGTGAAAATATGTCAGAGTACAAACAGCACTGAGGCCAAAACTTGGAAAAATTATAAAAATTGTTAAAACGCTTAAAATGAATAAAATAACTAACCAGGAAAATTCAAGACCACCTCCCCGTGATGCATGTGCAGTGGCTGGATAAAATTCATCCGGGAAGTACCGGTAAAAAATTACAACACCTCGCAAAAAACACATTAAATTCACTAAAAATGGTCAAAATGGTTAAAATGAATAAAAGAACCATACAGGAATATTCAGGACCACCTCCCCGTGATGCATGTGCAGTGGCTGGATAGAATTCTTCCAGGAAGTACCGGTAAAAAATACAAACACCTCGCAAAAAACACATTAAATTCACTAAAAATGGGCAAAATGGTTAAAATGAATAAAAGAACCATACAGGAATATTCAGGACCACCTCCCCGTGATGCATGTGCAGTGGCTGGATAGAATTCATCCGGGAAGTACCGGTAAAAAATACAAACACCTCGCAAAAAACACATTAAATTCACTAAAAATGGGCAAAATGGTTAAAATGAAGAAAATAACCCCCCACCTACACTCAGGGACACCTACCCGGGAAACGAGTGCAGTCCCAGGCTAAAAGTCATCCGGGAAGTATCGATGCACCTCACAAACACCTGGAAAGCTCAATATTAGAAGTACCAAAAAATGACCCAAATCACCAAAGTCACTTTAATTACCCACAAAACAGGTACTTTCCCCGGGTAAACTACCTCCACAACCACCCCCTGGACCTCCCAGCACCTCCCAGCACCTTCCAGCACCCTAACTGGGGTCAGAATTAAGAAAATCAGCCTCCCTCCACACTCCGAGACAAGCCAACACTTGAACATACACTTACCCGGACACCCCCCACCCCAACCCCGCAGAAACACCTCCGCAACATGCCCCTGTATTAAATGACCAAAATGGTTAAAATGAAGAAAATAACCCCCCACCTACACGCAGGAACACCTACCCGGGAAACGAGTGCAGTCCCAGGCGAAAATTCATCCGGGAAGTATCGATGCACCTTAAATACACCTCACAAACACAACATTTTAATGAACAAAAGTGGCCAAAATGGTTAAAATGAATAAAAGAACCATACAGGAATATTCAGGACCACCTCCCCGTGATGCATGTGCAGTGGCTGGATAGAATTCATCCGGGAAGTACCGGTAAAAAATACAAACACCTCGCAAAAAACACATTAAATTCACTAAAAATGGGCAAAATGGTTAAAATGAAGAAAATAACCCCCCACCTACACTCAGGGACACCTACCCGGGAAACGAGTGCAGTCCCAGGCTAAAAGTCATCCGGGAAGTATCGATGCACCTCACAAACACCTGGAAAGCTCAATATTAGAAGTACCAAAAAATGACCCAAATCACCAAAGTCACTTTAATTACCCACAAAACAGGTACTTTCCCCGGGTAAACTACCTCCACAACCACCCCCTGGACCTCCCAGCACCTCCCAGCACCTTCCAGCACCCTAACTGGGGTCAGAATTAAGAAAATCAGCCTCCCTCCACACTCCGAGACAAGCCAACACTTGAACATACACTTACCCGGACACCCCCCACCCCAACCCCGCAGAAACACCTCCGCAACATGCCCCTGTGCCCCCGTGCTCCAGGGGGTCCCGTGCCCCCACTCTTAAGCCCCCTCCCTGGGTTAAAACCCATCCCTGGCCCTCCCCGAGTTTCGTACACTTGGTAGTACAAATCGAGAATTTGTGAAAATATGTCAGAGTACAAACAGCACTGAGGCCAAAACTTGGAAAAATTATAAAAATTGTTAAAACGCTTAAAATGAATAAAATAACTAACCAGGAAAATTCAAGACCACCTCCCCGTGATGCATGTGCAGTGGCTGGATAAAATTCTTCCAGGAAGTACCGGTAAAAAATACAAACACCTCGCAAAAAACACATTAAATTCACTAAAAATGGGCAAAATGGTTAAAATGAATAAAAGAACCATACAGGAATATTCAGGACCACCTCCCCGTGATGCATGTGCAGTGGCTGGATAGAATTCATCCGGGAAGTACCGGTAAAAAATACAAACACCTCGCAAAAAACACATTAAATTCACTAAAAATGGGCAAAATGGTTAAAATGAAGAAAATAACCCCCCACCTACACTCAGGGACACCTACCCGGGAAACGAGTGCAGTCCCAGGCTAAAAGTCATCCGGGAAGTATCGATGCACCTCACAAACACCTGGAAAGCTCAATATTAGAAGTACCAAAAAATGACCCAAATCACCAAAGTCACTTTAATTACCCACAAAACAGGTACTTTCCCCGGGTAAACTACCTCCACAACCACCCCCTGGACCTCCCAGCACCTCCCAGCACCTTCCAGCACCCTAACTGGGGTCAGAATTAAGAAAATCAGCCTCCCTCCACACTCCGAGACAAGCCAACACTTGAACATACACTTACCCGGACACCCCCCACCCCAACCCCGCAGAAACACCTCCGCAACATGCCCCTGTATTAAATGACCAAAATGGTTAAAATGAAGAAAATAACCCCCCACCTACACGCAGGAACACCTACCCGGGAAACGAGTGCAGTCCCAGGCGAAAATTCATCCGGGAAGTATCGATGCACCTTAAATACACCTCACAAACACAACATTTTAATGAACAAAAGTGGCCAAAATGGTTAAAATGAATAAAAGAACCATACAGGAATATTCAGGACCACCTCCCCGTGATGCATGTGCAGTGGCTGGATAAAATTCATCCGGGAAGTACCGGTAAAAAATACAAACACCTCGCAAAAAACACATTAAATTCACTAAAAATGGTCAAAATGGTTAAAATGAAGAAAATAACCCCCCACCTACACTCAGGGACACCTACCCGGGAAACGAGTGCAGTCCCAGGCTAAAAGTCATCCGGGAAGTATCGATGCACCTCACAAACACCTGGAAAGCTCAATATTAGAAGTACCAAAAAATGACCCAAATCACCAAAGTCACTTTAATTACCCACAAAACAGGTACTTTCCCCGGGTAAACTACCTCCACAACCACCCCCTGGACCTCCCAGCACCTCCCAGCACCTTCCAGCACCCTAACTGGGGTCAGAATTAAGAAAATCAGCCTCCCTCCACACTCCTCCACAGGCCAACACTTGAACATACACTTACCCGGACACCCCCCACCCCAACCCCGCAGAAACACCTCCGCAACATGCCCCTGTGCCCCCGTGCTCCAGGGGGTCCCGTGCCCCCACTCTTAAGCCCCCTCCCTGGGTTAAAACCCATCCCTGGCCCTCCCCGAGTTTCGTACACTTGGTAGTACAAATCGAGAATTTGTGAAAATATGTCAGAGTACAAACAGCACTGAGGCCAAAACTTGGAAAAATTATAAAAATTGTTAAAACGCTTAAAATGAATAAAATAACTAACCAGGAAAATTCAAGACCACCTCCCCGTGATGCATGTGCAGTGGCTGGATAAAATTCATCCGGGAAGTACCGGTAAAAAATTACAACACCTCGCAAAAAACACATTAAATTCACTAAAAATGGTCAAAATGGTTAAAATGAATAAAAGAACCATACAGGAATATTCAGGACCACCTCCCCGTGATGCATGTGCAGTGGCTGGATAGAATTCTTCCAGGAAGTACCGGTAAAAAATACAAACACCTCGCAAAAAACACATTAAATTCACTAAAAATGGGCAAAATGGTTAAAATGAATAAAAGAACCATACAGGAATATTCAGGACCACCTCCCCGTGATGCATGTGCAGTGGCTGGATAGAATTCATCCGGGAAGTACCGGTAAAAAATACAAACACCTCGCAAAAAACACATTAAATTCACTAAAAATGGGCAAAATGGTTAAAATGAAGAAAATAACCCCCCACCTACACTCAGGGACACCTACCCGGGAAACGAGTGCAGTCCCAGGCTAAAAGTCATCCGGGAAGTATCGATGCACCTCACAAACACCTGGAAAGCTCAATATTAGAAGTACCAAAAAATGACCCAAATCACCAAAGTCACTTTAATTACCCACAAAACAGGTACTTTCCCCGGGTAAACTACCTCCACAACCACCCCCTGGACCTCCCAGCACCTCCCAGCACCTTCCAGCACCCTAACTGGGGTCAGAATTAAGAAAATCAGCCTCCCTCCACACTCCGAGACAAGCCAACACTTGAACATACACTTACCCGGACACCCCCCACCCCAACCCCGCAGAAACACCTCCGCAACATGCCCCTGTATTAAATGACCAAAATGGTTAAAATGAAGAAAATAACCCCCCACCTACACGCAGGAACACCTACCCGGGAAACGAGTGCAGTCCCAGGCGAAAATTCATCCGGGAAGTATCGATGCACCTTAAATACACCTCACAAACACAACATTTTAATGAACAAAAGTGGCCAAAATGGTTAAAATGAATAAAAGAACCATACAGGAATATTCAGGACCACCTCCCCGTGATGCATGTGCAGTGGCTGGATAGAATTCATCCGGGAAGTACCGGTAAAAAATACAAACACCTCGCAAAAAACACATTAAATTCACTAAAAATGGGCAAAATGGTTAAAATGAAGAAAATAACCCCCCACCTACACTCAGGGACACCTACCCGGGAAACGAGTGCAGTCCCAGGCTAAAAGTCATCCGGGAAGTATCGATGCACCTCACAAACACCTGGAAAGCTCAATATTAGAAGTACCAAAAAATGACCCAAATCACCAAAGTCACTTTAATTACCCACAAAACAGGTACTTTCCCCGGGTAAACTACCTCCACAACCACCCCCTGGACCTCCCAGCACCTCCCAGCACCTTCCAGCACCCTAACTGGGGTCAGAATTAAGAAAATCAGCCTCCCTCCACACTCCGAGACAAGCCAACACTTGAACATACACTTACCCGGACACCCCCCACCCCAACCCCGCAGAAACACCTCCGCAACATGCCCCTGTATTAAATGACCAAAATGGTTAAAATGAAGAAAATAACCCCCCACCTACACGCAGGAACACCTACCCGGGAAACGAGTGCAGTCCCAGGCGAAAATTCATCCGGGAAGTATCGATGCACCTTAAATACACCTCACAAACACAACATTTTAATGAACAAAAGTGGCCAAAATGGTTAAAATGAATAAAAGAACCATACAGGAATATTCAGGACCACCTCCCCGTGATGCATGTGCAGTGGCTGGATAGAATTCATCCGGGAAGTACCGGTAAAAAATACAAACACCTCGCAAAAAACACATTAAATTCACTAAAAATGGGCAAAATGGTTAAAATGAAGAAAATAACCCCCCACCTACACTCAGGGACACCTACCCGGGAAACGAGTGCAGTCCCAGGCTAAAAGTCATCCGGGAAGTATCGATGCACCTCACAAACACCTGGAAAGCTCAATATTAGAAGTACCAAAAAATGACCCAAATCACCAAAGTCACTTTAATTACCCACAAAACAGGTACTTTCCCCGGGTAAACTACCTCCACAACCACCCCCTGGACCTCCCAGCACCTCCCAGCACCTTCCAGCACCCTAACTGGGGTCAGAATTAAGAAAATCAGCCTCCCTCCACACTCCGAGACAAGCCAACACTTGAACATACACTTACCCGGACACCCCCCACCCCAACCCCGCAGAAACACCTCCGCAACATGCCCCTGTATTAAATGACCAAAATGGTTAAAATGAAGAAAATAACCCCCCACCTACACGCAGGAACACCTACCCGGGAAACGAGTGCAGTCCCAGGCGAAAATTCATCCGGGAAGTATCGATGCACCTTAAATACACCTCACAAACACAACATTTTAATGAACAAAAGTGGCCAAAATGGTTAAAATGAATAAAAGAACCATACAGGAATATTCAGGACCACCTCCCCGTGATGCATGTGCAGTGGCTGGATAGAATTCATCCGGGAAGTACCGGTAAAAAATACAAACACCTCGCAAAAAACACATTAAATTCACTAAAAATGGGCAAAATGGTTAAAATGAAGAAAATAACCCCCCACCTACACTCAGGGACACCTACCCGGGAAACGAGTGCAGTCCCAGGCTAAAAGTCATCCGGGAAGTATCGATGCACCTCACAAACACCTGGAAAGCTCAATATTAGAAGTACCAAAAAATGACCCAAATCACCAAAGTCACTTTAATTACCCACAAAACAGGTACTTTCCCCGGGTAAACTACCTCCACAACCACCCCCTGGACCTCCCAGCACCTCCCAGCACCTTCCAGCACCCTAACTGGGGTCAGAATTAAGAAAATCAGCCTCCCTCCACACTCCGAGACAAGCCAACACTTGAACATACACTTACCCGGACACCCCCCACCCCAACCCCGCAGAAACACCTCCGCAACATGCCCCTGTATTAAATGACCAAAATGGTTAAAATGAAGAAAATAACCCCCCACCTACACGCAGGAACACCTACCCGGGAAACGAGTGCAGTCCCAGGCGAAAATTCATCCGGGAAGTATCGATGCACCTTAAATACACCTCACAAACACAACATTTTAATGAACAAAAGTGGCCAAAATGGTTAAAATGAATAAAAGAACCATACAGGAATATTCAGGACCACCTCCCCGTGATGCATGTGCAGTGGCTGGATAGAATTCATCCGGGAAGTACCGGTAAAAAATACAAACACCTCGCAAAAAACACATTAAATTCACTAAAAATGGGCAAAATGGTTAAAATGAAGAAAATAACCCCCCACCTACACTCAGGGACACCTACCCGGGAAACGAGTGCAGTCCCAGGCTAAAAGTCATCCGGGAAGTATCGATGCACCTCACAAACACCTGGAAAGCTCAATATTAGAAGTACCAAAAAATGACCCAAATCACCAAAGTCACTTTAATTACCCACAAAACAGGTACTTTCCCCGGGTAAACTACCTCCACAACCACCCCCTGGACCTCCCAGCACCTCCCAGCACCTTCCAGCACCCTAACTGGGGTCAGAATTAAGAAAATCAGCCTCCCTCCACACTCCTCCACAGGCCAACACTTGAACATACACTTACCCGGACACCCCCCACCCCAACCCCGCAGAAACACCTCCGCAACATGCCCCTGTGCCCCCGTGCTCCAGGGGGTCCCGTGCCCCCACTCTTAAGCCCCCTCCCTGGGTTAAAACCCATCCCTGGCCCTCCCCGAGTTTCGTACACTTGGTAGTACAAATCGAGAATTTGTGAAAATATGTCAGAGTACAAACAGCACTGAGGCCAAAACTTGGAAAAATTATAAAAATTGTTAAAACGCTTAAAATGAATAAAATAACTAACCAGGAAAATTCAAGACCACCTCCCCGTGATGCATGTGCAGTGGCTGGATAAAATTCATCCGGGAAGTACCGGTAAAAAATTACAACACCTCGCAAAAAACACATTAAATTCACTAAAAATGGTCAAAATGGTTAAAATGAATAAAAGAACCATACAGGAATATTCAGGACCACCTCCCCGTGATGCATGTGCAGTGGCTGGATAGAATTCTTCCAGGAAGTACCGGTAAAAAATACAAACACCTCGCAAAAAACACATTAAATTCACTAAAAATGGGCAAAATGGTTAAAATGAATAAAAGAACCATACAGGAATATTCAGGACCACCTCCCCGTGATGCATGTGCAGTGGCTGGATAGAATTCATCCGGGAAGTACCGGTAAAAAATACAAACACCTCGCAAAAAACACATTAAATTCACTAAAAATGGGCAAAATGGTTAAAATGAAGAAAATAACCCCCCACCTACACTCAGGGACACCTACCCGGGAAACGAGTGCAGTCCCAGGCTAAAAGTCATCCGGGAAGTATCGATGCACCTCACAAACACCTGGAAAG
>JAVDOI010000470.1:0-20000 GCA_032191485.1 Leptoclinus maculatus
GTCTCCTTAAACAAACACACATTAGTGTTTTTGTCAGTTGTGGAGACCACTGTCTTTTTGGTGACTTGTGAGAACCACCTATTTATAGAACGTAAGTTCTGTTCTACTCGACAAAATATTTCTCATTTAATCTCTTAATGTTTATTACAGTGTATGTGATTTTACTTTACTTAATGTTCTAAGCTGTAATGTCTACTGTGGGAGTGACCGCTGTCTCATGATGGATGTTAGAGTAGAAATGTACCTAAAGTAACAAAGTCAGTGACACCGCTGAATTTTACATTTTCAATTTTGTACAGAGCATGTTAGTAATGTCGTCGTGAGCATGTTAGCATACTGATGTTAGCATTCTGCTGGAAGCATCGCTGTGCCTAAGTACAGCATCACAGAGCAGCTTGTTTTTTAATTACGACAAAACAAAGAATTCAGAATTTGCTACAGCTCTATGTACCAATCACTCATGGGTAAATTAACCCATGGTATGGTTGCATTTTTCTGGAGACTCCCTCTACCATGTATCACAAGTAGTGATTGTGAGGAGCACAATGTTTGGTGGTAAAAGAGTAAAAATGTTATGAAAGAGATGGGAGAGCTTGGAGCAGTAACCAGTCACACCTGATATTAGTTGTAGATGAATATAAACTGTAGTTTGTTAGTTCATACATGACATAAGATTTCTTTCAGACAAAGCACCTGTATTGAACTTCGTTCTTTCAATGACTCAGTATAATGGTTATACTAACTTGTTAGCCAACTTCCCAATTCAAATAAATGTTAGCTTGCTAAGGAGAGGTAGAAAGGCATAAACAAATTAACATTACCTTTTAATACTGCGGTTGCTGTATGATCCATGCCGTGATATGTGGCATCCCCTCCATCTTCATCCATGGCGTAACGTAACGATGGCCTGCCTCGGACGGTGCTAGCCGCTATTGGCCTATCTTTAACGATTCCGTCGTGACGCACTTTCCGGTCATTTCGCTGTCATTTTCTTCGGCGATCGCCATCCAAGTGTAAATAATATTAATTCATACATATCAAAGAATCTACGTGTCAAATTTCATGAATATATATGGACGTTTACATGTCTAAATACTATAGGAAAGTGACTTTGATGAGAGAAAGCAGAAAGAACACTCGGCGACGCTCTGGCAATGCTTGGGCGACGGTGGAGTTGTTGAAGCATGATATCTTATTGTGAAGGACAGAACTACGTTCCCGGATGTGTTGACAGCATTAATGTTAATTTTGGCGAACCTGTAACAAGTGAATATCCCCGAAGAACCAGCAGCACCCAGTGTTTACAACATGGATAGAAGTTTGGACGGATTAGGCCAATAGCAGCGCACGGCTAATTCACCGGCGTTACTCTGGTAAAGGCAAAGCTAACTTTAATAATTACAACGATATTTAGTTCGAAAGGTACGAAGTTAAACTTTAGTTTAACACCATTAAATCAACTGAAAACATTACACGATAATTTTTATCAATATTTTAAGTGAATTTTATTGGAACAATAGCTAAAAACTGTCTGGTTCGGGGTACAACTCCGTTAGTTAATCTAGATGACTTGCAGAGGCTCAGACTTGACAATGACAACTGGAGAAAAGCTAGCCACCACAGTGCTAGCTGCATACATTACACGCTCTTAACGGACCCTCTTCGCGCTTTCCCATGGAAAGGTACCATTTCATAAAGCGGGGTGATCTAAATATTATAAATATTGTAAATATTGAGAATATGATTAACTGATAGAGTCACGATTGAAAATGCATATATCTATTGAAAGATCCACCTCCCTCCACAGGTTACTTACGTAGACATTATTATGGTATATATATATATATATAAAAAAGTTAATTCACAGGCCTCCCTATGTAGCTAGATAATGTGATAACGGTCCGTCAGTAAATAGATAGATAGATAGATACTTTATTCATCCCACAAGGGGAAATTTGTTTGTTACAGCAGCAAAAAATATACTAAAACAATTAAAGTAACAGAGTAAAAAATAAAAGTATAAAGTATACAAATGCACAATATATACAATAAAAATAGCAGAGTAAAAATATTAAATATAAAAAATGCTCAGTATATACAATGAAATAGTATGGTATTATTAACTAAGCTAAAATAACCAGTAGTGCAAAAATTAACCACAGCAAACAAACAGCAGTGTATAATTGTTTGCTGTGGTTAATCTTTGCACTACTTGTGAACATCAGTTTCACAGTCTTTTTTCTATCCTTTGGACTGCAGTGGGAACGTTTTACTTGCGTTTGGTTTTAGTAAAGTTCAAGATGCTTTGGCGGTGCGTTATCTGCTGCGTATTTATTACTTTGTTATTGAAACTGTTATTGATCTACAGTATTTATGTGGAAAATTGAGAGACTTCCTAGGTTTCAATGAAGTAAACCATGCTGTATCAGTCAAATGGCTTGTGATAAATGGTAATAATTACATAACTCAGAAGTCCATGATCCTTGCCAAAGTACTGAATATGCCAGAATTTGGACTGGTGAAAAACATATTTCTTGTTGATTCTAGGCTTTAGTGTTTGGAATATCAACATGTATGTATATATATATATATATATATATATATATATATATATATAAATAAATATGAAAATACTTTAAAGCTTTTAAAGCAATCTTGTACTTTGAACTAGGAAGGTCAAATTAAGGACTAACGTCCTGAAATGTGTTTGTACAGTGGTGATTGCACTGTGTACCTAATACAGTAAATCATCTGGAACTTGGTATAATACTGGCTGCGTTTATTGGAGGTTGTTTTAAAAGTCTATTAGATAAAATGTATTAAGAGTCCATTTAGATGTACAGAATTATAACATGGCATTTCTACTTATGTTCATAACCACATGGTCTTGGCCAGATGAATGTAATGGCAACCTTTATATTCAAAATGAGATGTTAGCACAGTGCTCACTCATTTTAACTTGCTAAAGGATGAGACAGGCTGAGGAGAAAGTTTGTTCTTAAAGCAATAGTTTGACTTTGTTAAGTACTGTATTTTGTCGATAGGAATACATAATTGCTGTGCTGTGTTGTAAGATTGACAATAAAACAATGAATTCCATTTGGTTGTTGATGAAAAGGTTAGGATGCTTGAAAGCAGTTTTGTACTTGTCAGTGGTGATCAAACAGCCTTATGATTATGGCAATTCTAGTTTCAAGCATTAACTTGCTCAGAACCAGTAACAAAATCTCAGTAACAAGTTATAATACCTTATTAAGATAATTAAGGACTGAAACGCTTGAATCAAGTGAAATGCTCCAACATAAAAACTGCCTGGTAAGAAGAAATATCTTGTCAGACAAAAAACAAGCATATATTGCCTTGATTTAAGATACTTACTTAGATTTAAATTTTTGCAGTGTAGCAGCTCACAGTACTTGAGTAAATTCACTTAGTTACTTTCCACCACTGCCAGAAAGACATCTGAGTTCTATTACAAATTGTGCATTTGTGTTAAAAGTTGCTTTTGTCGAATGTATTAGCCATCGCTGCTTTAAAGAGGGTGTCCTCTTCTTGCTCACTTGGTCACCTTGACTTCAACATCCGGCTGCTCCCTCTTGCTCTAGATTTCCCCATTTCCTCCATTACTCTTGAAGTATTTATAGGAAATGCAAAATCTCAGGGTGTGCTGATCTACTTCACTAATCCTCAGGATCAACATCTAACCATGTAATGGATTAATTTGCTCACGATGGTTCATATTTAATTTTTCCTGTTTTGTCACTCATGTTTGTAATTAATCATATTATGATTCATAACAAAGCTATTTTTGCTGTACATGTTGATGTGAATTGCAGAAGATCTAAACGATTCATCATTCATCATATTTAGTTTTTATTGAACAAATATCGACCAGCAGTCAGCTTTTACATATTGAGACTTTGTTTACTCTTCTTGAGTTGTACAAATTGGGTATGAAAGAAGAGAATTATTGTGAAGCTGTAGCTGCTCCAGTGCCTCAGAGAAAGAGTGTGATGATGGCTGAGGATGCCAGCAGGAGGAGGACACTGGAACCAGTGGGTGTGGCGCTGTTACACAAGTCTGTGTTACAGCACTTTATGGGGTCAACACATAAATTACTGTTCATGCAGCTCTTGGTGAGGACACCTGATGGAAAGAAACTCAGTTTCAACAACAATCAAAGCCACCGGGCATTCAGCACAGCAACATATCGGCTCAGATAATCTATTGGAAATGCTCAATATCTGGAAGAACCACTCACCGATCACTTCGATGGTGGAACAGCGGTCAAAGCCGACGGGACAAGTTAACTTGTCACTGCAGGTTTTGCCTACACATGAGTAGCATCTCAATCCACATGCTGTACAGAAACACACAATACAACACACACACATGTTTTAAACATAATCCAAATGTAATGCTCATTGTTTTGTGCATTTTCTTTTAATGAAATCTTACTGGAAACAATTCCAGCAGGAGAACGAGCAGATAAACTTCAGAGGAAACGTAACCCATTTCATAAAGCGGGGTGATCTAAATATTATAAATATTGTAAATATTGAGAATATGATTAACTGATAGAGTCACGATTGAAAATGCATATATCTATTGAAAGATCCACCTCCCTCCACAGGTTACTTACGTAGACATTATTATGGTATATATATATATATAAAAAAGTTAATTCACAGGCCTCCCTATGTAGCTAGATAATGTGATAACGGTCCGTCAGTAAATAGATAGATAGATAGATACTTTATTCATCCCACAAGGGGAAATTAGTTTGTTACAGCAGCAAAAAATATACTAAAACAATTAAAGTAACAAAGTAAAAAATAAAAGTATAAAGTATACAAATGCACAATATATACAATAAAAATAGCAGAGTAAAAATATTAAATATAAAAAATGCTCAGTATATACAATGAAATAGTATGGTATTATTAACTAAGCTAAAATAACCAGTAGTGCAAAGATTAACCACAGCAAACAAACAGCAGTGTATAATTGTTTGCTGTGGTTAATCTTTGCACTACTTGTGAACATCAGTTTCACAGTCTTTTTTCTATCCTTTGGACTGCAGTGGGAACGTTTTACTTGCGTTTGGTTTTAGTAAAGTTCAAGATGCTTTGGCGGTGCGTTATCTGCTGCGTATTTATTACTTTGTCATTGAAACTGTTATTGATCTACAGTATTTATGTGGAAAATTGAGAGACTTCCTAGGTTTCAATGAAGTAAACCATGCTGTATCAGTCAAATGGCTTGTGATAAATGGTAATAATTACATAACTCAGAAGTCCATGATCCTTGCCAAAGTACTGAATATGCCAGAATTTGGACTGGTGAAAAACATATTTCTTGTTGATTCTAGGCTTTAGTGTTTGGAATATCAACATGTATGTATATATATAAACAATTCCAGCAGGAGAACGAGCAGAGAAACTTCAGAGGAAACGTAAACTATGAAATATGATATCCTCAATCCCTCAAAAAACAAAAACACCACACCCAACAAAAACAAGACAATGATATTACAAGCCAAGGCACATGAATCATAAACTGTTCTTACCTGCAGACACAGTCACAAACAGGATCAGAGCTCCATAAAAATGCATCATGAACGGAGAGAAAAAACAGTTTAATAAACTGCGTACTGGAGACAATATGTCCACTCTGCCAAAGCTCCTCCTTTATAGTCCAACCCACCAGTCTTGTCTCAAAACCTAGTTGCGTTTCCTTAGAAAGCCTCCTCCCATCAGCCTGAGCAAATTATCCCAGAGAGACAGCAGTAAAAAAATGTGAATAACTGAAAGTGAAAATCGTCTTTAGATAACTTCTCTTTTGGGTTATACAAATCAGGCTGCAAATGTTGTAGTTCACTGCAAAGTATTACATTGATTGTTGCAACAACAACAACATTACGATTGTCAGAAAGCAGTGACGGTCCTACATTCAAGATTTCACTTAAGTTTAAGTAAAAAAATGTAACTTATTATGAGCAAGATGCACTTAAAAGTAACATTTTGGACAAAATGATCCTTCTGAGCAATCTAGTAAGTGAGCAAATTCTCTCTGTTGCCATCAGGGCCTTTTATTTCTGTTTGTTAAACAGTATATATATATATATATATATATATATAAACATTTGATTTACTCGTCCCAGCAGGTCATTATGACCTCTGTCTTCCTCTGCTGACCTGTAACAACTGCCACTGACAGTGGACACCACCGTTAAAAGACTTGGTATCAAATGGATACTGGCCTGGGACAATTTCCACACAGTGTTTGCCATCGATGTAATTCTCACCTATGAAGATCTCAAAATCAGTGCACCTGGTCTGAGTAGACACGCTTTAGTTCGTGCTGGAAGGGAACTGCGCATTCTCGATAAATTATAACAAATGTGTATTGTATTTTAAATTTGGCAGATGGAGTGTATTTGTATTTACTAGCTTGGCAATAACATCTGCTGAGAACTTCCAAAGAAGTCTCTTGGAGTGGACGTATTGCCGGCACGAGATTGACAAACTTCTTGGAGATGACTGTTTCTCACGTGGTCGCAGTGTCTCTTGACGGCAACAGAGAAATGCATCGCTTTAATCGCAAAGGGGGAGGTTGCAGGATAGTGCAACATGGACCTTTTCTTTATATACCATATTCATCAATTAACTGTTTTTTTCTTCGTAGGACTGATGAATGCCCATAATTTGAAGGGACTTTCTCTGCCAAAGAAATTCGTGAAAAGGATTAGAGACAAAGTGGATGTAGTTTGGATGCAGGTCTCCACATGTTTCAAATATTTGCATACCCTCTCTACCTACAGCACGATCTTGGAAAACACAAGATTGAGTTAATTTGCACGGCACGTGTCATGTATAAATACTATGTCATGTATACCTGTATGTACAGAGGGCAGTTGAGTCTTTTCCAGAGCTGCAGTATGTCCTGCAAATGCGTCCATTTATATCTGATGCATGCGAAAGGTCACACAGTAAAATGTGAGGTATAAATGAAAATGTGTTTGTCATGTTTTTTGGCTAATAGTGTATTTTATGTCCAAATTGAGTTAGTCAATTTGGACATAAAATATAAATAAAAAAATAAATATATTTTTATTTATTTATTTTTATTACATTTTTATTTTAATTTTATAATTCATGTCATTTTTATTCATTCATTATTTATTTATTTTAATATATATTTATATTTATTTTTGACTGTTGTCAGATGGAGTGGTCACAACCAGGAAGGGGGCAGATATGTTACAATGATATTTTCTAGTAAATTAAATAAAATCGTTTGTCATTAAGGCATTGTACAAATGAAAAAGTTTCTGTTTGAAATTGCTCTAGGTTTGGCAGTTTGGAGAGGAAGTGTAAGCTGTCAACTCATACCTCTCTCATGTAGCAGTGACCACAGAGTACATGTCCAAAGCCAGAGAGTAGCAGATTTCAAGGTCTTCATCATTTGTGGGACTCATTCTCTGTTCAAGTAAAATCCTAAGAAGTAAAGCAATGGGTGACAGGGTTAATATATTACAGTTAGTCAGGTTGCTGTCATCCAACACAATACATAAAACATTGATGATTAAAACTACATGTTGTGTATGTTTATTTGGTTTGAATGAATTAATGTATAAAGGTCCCTCACTATAGCTTGTGAAAAATATTCTTGATAATTGATTTGAAATATTTATTGACATTTGTATTAATGGATTAGAAATATCCCCGTACAGGATATAATTTCTTGAAATATATAGTTACAACACCTTCCAGAACATAACATAACAAGATGAATAGCAGTACTTTTTAAAAAATGTTCCTTCATGCAAGTCACTATTTGCAGAAGCGGGGATCGTAAGAACGTAAAATGACGGACAGCCGTAACGGAGTACCAGGGTGAGTAGACGGTACGGACTGACAACCCAGGCCTGCAGGACCAGCGTTGATATACTGCCAGGAGGTGATTAGTGGGATCAGGATCCGGTGTGTCAAACTGCAGGTGGTAATCAGCTGGGTTGTCCGCAGCTGTGCACCAATCAAGCTGACCCTTGACACTGACTCTTCTGATGAACTAGATGAACCTCTTACAGACATGCCCCCTTCATGCTAAGCCCTTGCAGTTTAGGAAACCTAAAAACATGATTTCTTTTTTGTCATACAATATGAAAGTGTTATTTTTACCTATTCTGAAAAGGAGTACGTTATTATTTTTGCAACAGAGTTACTCGTCATCCAAAAGGCGAAAAATTAAGTTCTTACCGAAGTCTCCATGTGAAAAGGTTTAGATACCAAACCACAGCATGAGTTCTTTCAGGTTTGGTGTCTTAATGTTGTATTTTGGAGAGGTAAACTAATGGTTAAATGTTGCACTAAATGTGAAATGGTATCAACCCATAAACAACCCTTTTATACTTTCATAATTTATTTGAATTCATTCATTTGTATTTCTGATTAAAACAACTTTGACACAGTGCTGTTGTTGATGTATATTTTATGAATTGATAAAAGCACACTGTTAAAGTGTTCTTTATTTTTTCCTTTGGCTTTGATCTTAATAGAGAGTTCACATTTATTATGTATTGAAGAGTGAATTTACAACACATCTTCAGAAACATTATGTGCTTCAGATGCAAGTCATATTATTAGTCATTAATCAAGCATTAAAAACCTTTATAACACTTGGAAAATAATTTCCTAAGCTGTTCTAACATTGTTTAAATTGAATACCGGTGAATTTAAAATATTTCAGAACAAACCTGACAGGGTCTGAACTTTGCAATCTGTTTTCAAGAATGAAGATGTCGTTTCGATGTAGACACACGTGGGGTCGCTATTCGGAGCCATGCATTGTCTGCTACGTTAAAAAAAGCAACGACGAGGAAGACGAAGTGAACTGACGTACTTCCTGTCCAACGTGAAAATATTCCCAGGCAAACATGCAAAGCAAATAAATATATATGCAAAGTGTGATGGTGTCGTGATCAATGCAGACAAAAGTGCGAACGTTATTATATAAAGTCTATGGTGCGAACACATCAGGTGGTTAACAGTTCACAAGCTGCAAATGGGATCACAAGCTCGCACTACATCATAAAAATATAAAACGCTGGCATGAGAACATAGAATGAAAATAATGGTTGGACATGAAACCAGCTAGCTAAGACGCTATGAAGAATATCACCTTATTTAATGTATCCTACTGAGATACTATAGGTCAATCTTAAAAGTAGGCATGATAAATAGAAAGCTAAATGTCTTCTTTATAGCTTTATATATAAAATATTATGTATAGTACAGTGTACTGTACATATATTTTTAAATTCATGATTAATCAAATTTTTCCAATTCATTAATTCATAGTTTTCAATTAAATCATGTACAAATATTGTGTCATGCAGCCTGTAGGCTCACAGTATCATCATGTTTTTCAAAGATGACATAACACATAAAGAAAGGCTGTCCTGAGATGAAGAAAGATGTATTCTTATTTAACAAAGGGGAGCACACAGACTAAATAATCCAGGGAGGAGGAGGAGGGGGATTGGGAACAGATGAAGATGATCAGGGCGGGGAAAAGTGATCACACTGGCTGGAAACACACAAGGTCATGAAGTGACACCATAAAACAGATTAATAATCTCCGCAACTAGAAACATATCTGCCTCTATAAGAACAACTCATGAAGGGCTACCATTTACCGACTGCAGACATTTCTATTGGTTATTCTGCAATCACACTGTGTTAACATGGTTTACTTTGAGTTGGCTCTTCTCAACATGATGTGATGCTCAGTATGGTGAGAGATGCTGAAAGATGATTACCTCCTTATTTTGACTTTACCGAATCCTGTGCGAGACAGATATAATGGTGAAAAAAATTACTATTCATTGGAAAATAATCATTACTGCTTAAGGACTTGCACCTAAGGATCAGGTTGCAGCCTTCTGCCAGAATCTGCAGCCTCCTCCAGCTGCACATTCTGGTAACAAAAGCTGCAACCAGAACCACCACCTACAGCCTTTGCCAGCAACCTGCAGTTGCCGCCTCCACCTGCAGATTCTGGCAGACTGTTGTAACCTTAACCTCCAACTCTAGCCTCCGCCAGCAACCTGAAGCCTCCGCCTCCACCTAAGGATCAGGTTGCAGCCTTCTGCCAGAATCTGCAGCCTCCTCCACCTGCACATTCTGGCAGACAGTTGTAAAGTTAACCTTCAACTCTAGCCTCCACCAGCAACTTGAATCCTCCTTCTCCACCTAAGGATCAGGTTGCAGCCTTCTGCCAGAACATGCAGCCGCCTCCACCTTCACATTCTGGTAAAAAGCTGCAACCAGAACCTCAACTTACAGCCTTTGCCAGCAACCTGCAGTTGCCGCCTCCACCTGCAGATTCTGGCAGACTGTTGTAAGCTTAACCTCCAACTCTAGCCTCCGCCAGCAACCTGAAGCCTCCGCCTCCACCTAAGGATCAGGTTGCAGCCTTCTGTCAGAATCTGCAGCCTCCTCCACCTGCACATTCTGGCAGACAGTTGTAAAGTTAACCTTCAACTCTAGCCTCCACCAGCAACCTGAAGCCTCCGTCTCCAACTAAGGATCAGGTTGCAGCCTTCTGCCAGAATCTGCAGCCTCCTCCACCTGCACATTCTGGTAACAAAAGCTGCAACCAGAACCACCACCTACAGCCTTTGCCAGCAACCTGCAGGTTTCTGGCAGACAGTTGTAACCTAAACCTCTAACTAAGTATCTGCCAGCAACCTGCAGTTCTTGGCTCCACCTGCACATTCTGGCAGACTGTTGTAACCTTAACCTCCAACTTTAGCCTCCGCCAGCAACCTGAAGCCTCCGCCTCCACCTAAGGATCAGGTTGCAGCCTTCTGCCAGAATCTGCAGCCTCCTCCACCTGCACATTCTGGCAGACAGTTGTAACCTAAACCTCCACCTCCATTCTCTGCCAGCAACCTGCATTTGCCGCCTCCACCTGCAGGTTGCTGGCAGTCAACTGTTTCCTAAATCTCTGCCTACCGCCTCCACCTACAGTTCATGTTGCAGCCTTCTGCCAGAATCTGCAGCCGCCTCCACCTTCACATTCTGGTAAAAAGCTGCAACCAGAACCTCAACTTACAGCCTTTGCCAGCAACCTGCAGTTGCCACCTCCACCTGCACATTCTGGCAGACTGTTGTAACCTTAACCTCCAACTCTATCCTCCGCCAGCAACCTGAAGCCTCCGCCTCCACCTAAGGATCAGGTTGCAGCCTTCAGCTTCCACCACCACCAGCATGTTGTGAGAGACAGTTGCACCTGTGGATGAATTCCTTCTGCAAGATCTGAGCATCAGAGATGCTTCTTCCTCCTCTTCACCCTCCACAGTCACCACCAACTCCTGCTCTTCTCAAAGCTAAATAAAGTCCATCAATCTCTGCCATCATCAGATCAGATCATTTGAGTCCACAACAATTAGCATCAAACTGATTCCTTCATATTTGAGATCTCAGTGATTTGTGGGATTTTTAACACAATTTTCTCATCAGACACTTTTCTCATTTTTATTATTTGTTTTGCAGTTTACCAGCAGCTTTCTGTTATTATTAGTTTAAATGAGGAATGCTAAAGGTTTAACATAGATAAAGATCACAACTTGTTCAAACTTAGAAATATCAATTATCATCATTCAAAGTAAAACCTTCAGTTGTAGCAACAAACCAAGCCAGTCCTCATACTTCACCGACAGTGAGCATTCCTAATATAAAACGTCTCGTTTTGATTCAGTACAAAGTGAGAAATAATTCTTGATACTAAAGCTGAACTGAACAGTTGTAGGTTTAACTTCATATCACACATTTTTCTACATTAATCTTCCAAGTCATGCACTGTTGAAATATATATCTTTAAAATATATAGTATATATACAAAATATAGAAAAGTCTAGTTTTTATTCAGTACAAAGTGAGAACAATTATTTTTGCTTTGGAACCATTTCAGAAATTTGAACACTGAAAGATTGTGAGCTTGTTATCATTCTTCCCAGCATGCTTTGCAGTTGAGCTAAAATCTTTGTCCACTGATCCAGATGTGGATGTGACTGTTAGCAGTACAGGAGAAGTCCAGTCAGTGACTGTGTAATGTGAAGTAATCCATAATTCAACCCTGAACATGCTTCACTAATGAAAACTGAACACAAGAGGAAAACATGTCTCACATTTCTTGACACTAAAGCTGAACTAAACAGTTAAAGGTTTAACCTCATTTCACAAGTTTTTCTACATTAAACTTTCAATTCACTGTTGATATAAAGCTTTAGGAAATGAAGGTACACAAAGGACTATGTAGAAAAGGTTCAAATATATGTTAACAGAAGAATTGCTTTAGAATCTCATAGTTCAAATAGTTTTTAAATATTGTGTAAATATCAAATAATCTTGTATTTCAAGACAAAATAAAATATTACTAATTTGAACTGATGATTTGCCTGTTTGTGAGTGTTAATAAACAGTGTTGGGCATTTTGACACATAACATAATGGGTGTTATTTTTTCCACAATAATTAGTTAATAAATCATAAAGATGTGAATCGTACCACCTTAACAGAAGTAACAACACAGGAGAGTCAGAAGGTGTAAAGAGAGTCAGTACACATCTACAAAGTCCTGACAAGAGAACTAATAGACAACAAAAGAAAGTAGCTGTGTGGTTGAACCAGACTTCACTAAATAAACCAGAGGCTCATAAATAACAACAGATTACCAGTCCAAGAAGTTTAGAATCCAGAAAAGGTTAAAGGGCTTTAAAAGGTTACGTTTGTAAAAACCCAAACCTCTCTGAACAAATAGCTCTCGCGGTGGCGCACGCCTGTAATCCAAGTTACAGGGAGGATGAGGCTGGAAGATCGTTTGAGCTCAGGAGCTCTGAGCTGCAGCGGACTATGAAGATCGGGTGTCCGCACTAAGTTCTGTATCGGTATGGTGCTCCTGGGGGAGCCCGGGACCACCAGGTCGTCTAAGGAGGGGTGCACCCACCCAGGTCGGAGACGAAGCAGGTCAAAGCCCCCGTGCCGCTCAGTAGTGGGATCGTGCCTGTGAATAGACGCTGTAGTGCAGCCTGAGTAACACAGCGGGACCTAGTCTTTTTACAAACAGCTGATACAACAACAACGTGTGTACATGTTACAGCAGCTTCATCACTGCTTCTTTATATTCTAGTTCCCATGAAAACGTTCAGAATCCAGTTGTGTTTGTACAGCGCCTCCACCTGGAGGAGAGGGGCAATGAGCATCAATCACAGCAGTCAGTGCTGCACCACAGATACAGCAAACTAACAGGGCTTTCTTTATAACATTCAATGGACTTGGTGGAGAGGTGAATAGTCACAAACAAACACTTATATCTTTGTTTTTCTGTTCAAATAACAAAAATATGTCCATAATAATTATTCAAGTTATAAAAATATGGATCACAAACATTTAAAAATGTGTTTTTCTATCTTGTTGTAAGTTTGTTGTTTTCATTGAGTGATTATTATATCAGCCTTAAATATGAACAGTACATGTGAAACAATACAGACAACTCATGGTTCAGCAGCACAAGACGGGGTTTACAGTTTGAAGTGACTGAAGCTCAGAGAGATGGAGTAGTTACAGAGCAGATAACACTGTCAAGTGATGTGGATATTATGGGATTAATCCCAGTGAGTAATAACATATAATTAATCAATTTATGTGATGTATTGCAGAGCCATGATGTAGCTGAAATGATGGAGGAAAGTTTGGAAAAATATCAATATTAGCAGAAAATTGGTATTTATGTGATGATTGTGTTGGCAAATGGGTCACAGTCGTTTGCGGATTTTTTTAATCATTGGAAGCAAACTGTATTTGTTTTAATTAACATTTTAAGAGGAATGTCTTTCCATCAAAGGGAAGGGTGCATTGTGGGGAATTGCATATTTATATGAAGAAGCAATGCACCTGAAATATTCAGCCTCAATCTTTATAAGACTCTTACATTTCAATCATCTAATTTCCTCAGTTCATCATGTTTTCCTCATCTTTACCAGAGACAAAATTACTGCTGTATTTTCAGCATCAAACTATGTTTTGTAGTTGCTGTAATCTGGACTTTATCACATCAATTGGCCAACAGGATCCTAACTCAAGGCTCATATTCAGAGGGATGTCTGTGCTGGGTTTTTGTGAGGTGATGTTTTATCCAAACTCTTGCATGAACATTTGTCTTTATCAGACACAATAGGGGCAGATCTGACGTTGCGGTTGGGAGCGTATCGATGCAGGAGGTCAGAAAGGTATGACTACAAGTATTGAATAAACTAAAAGTAGAGGATACTAAATACAAACAAACGGCGTAAACAAACACATTACTGTCAGTCAACCAGAATAATATTTAATAATTTATTAATGAAGAATTCTGTAACACATTATATGAAAGTCATGTCTGTAATGCTTTATATGCACAATTATAACACATTATGATGTATCTATTGAGCTTCATTTCAGGACATCCTATAGGATAATCTCATCACATGTATCACCTGCATTAACTTGACATCTGTGAGACCAAATCTAAAGAAACTAGAATGTCTTTAAGATATTTTTCTTTCTGGCTGGTTTCAGTAAAGATTCTGGATCTTCCTCTGATCTTGTTGTAAGAACAATCAGTCTATTGAGGAGGAAACTCGTCTGTTTGGAACTTTTTTTTTTCAAGATCCACTGATTTTATATTGAAGTCTCTTTCAATTCTTCACAATCTGTAGTTGTCTTAAAGGAAGACCTTCTTTCAGTGGTCTTAGATTAAAACTGCTTGCAGTCATCGGAGTGTTCCTGTCAGTGGGTTTAGTGGGAATACTTGTTGGTATTTTCTTAACCATTTTGTATTAATTTAACATCTAAAAAGTTGATTCGAAGTTTGTGTCAAAAGGGAGAGTTGGCGTCAAACTGTTCAAATACATTTTAAATTCTTCCAGCTTTTCTAACTCAAAAAGTTAGAAAAAGTTACACTGAACTCAAGATAAATATCATTACAGATCAGCCCCAAACTGTGATGTAATGACCACAGTGGTTATTGTGTTAAATACAATCCATTTTAAAAAGGGCTCATCAAAATTATAGTAAATCTCAGTGAAAATCATCTCAGCTCTCTTGACCACAAAATCTACTGACGTTTGGTTCACATCAATGGACAGAAAGTACCTCAAAGCATTCACAGCGTCCTCATGAGGAACAGAATGAATTCACATGTATGATTTCTAGTAAATCCTTCTCATCAACAATGAGAGCACTGCTCTATAGCAGCATGTCAGTGGTGTCTTGTATGTAGGAGGGCAAAGTGTTCATCAGCTTCTTCATGTGAGTCCACAAAGATTTGAGATGAATCCTCATATGTTAAGTTCAACTGTTACTATTTAGTTTGGATACAACTTGTTGTATTTCTTATTTCAACCACAAGATGGTGCCATGATATTTAAAGCACACACAGGTGACAAGTTAATGCAGGTGATACATGTTTTCTATGGTACTGATACATTTTAGTTAATTGACTAAGACTAAATCTAAAAGCAGATCAAAAGATGAAAACTGAAGATATATGATCTACTAGCTAATGCTATCTAACGTGCTCATCTTTTAGATCAGATTCACCAACTACATGTTTATGGCAGAGCAAATAGCCTGTGTGTGTGTGGTGTGTGGTGTGTGTGTGTGTGTGTGTGTGTGTGTGTGTGTGTGTGTGTGTGTGTGTGTGTGTGTGTGTGTGTGTGTGTGTTTCTTTCCTCCTGCTTCGTTTTCTCTTATTTTATTTTAGTCAAAATAGGATCTGAGATATTCAGTTTCCTCTTCTCAGTCATGACTAATGACACACCTGCAAACATTCAGCCAGGCATTGGGCGGTCACTCTTTGCGGATGATGGCAATCTATGGAAAAGAGGGAGAAGTGTAGATTTGTATTGTTCCTATTGGTTCACTCCAAAGGCCCTGAGGCATCAACCATCTGCTCAATAGTGTATTTACAGTGAGCACAGGAAGGTGGTCCCTCTGTGGTGTTAGCTGTCAAACTATGTGAAAGAAAGTGTCAGATGACCATTTTGAGAAATATTTTAGTTTTTGTACTGAAGATCGCTGGGAAATCACAAATGCTGAAACCGATCAGGCTTATTTCTGTTGGTGAGATATAATCTGGAAAAGGTCAATCCAGTGAAGGGGATGTGGAAGAGTTATTCATGACAGTACTCCCCCAGTTTTACCTCTCTCTTATCTGTTTAACGTATTACAAAAATATAAAATTAACAAAAATAATAAACATTATGTGGTATAATATCAGAGTAATTATGTAAGTGACCTTGGCCATGTGAGGAGTGTTTTACTCTTCCTTGCTTGACCATATGGCAGTTACAGCTGCTTCAACTGTCATTCAGATAACAATCCACACGGTTCAGATTTTTGAAATATGCTTTTCTACCTTCATATTCTTGAACACTGAAATATTGGACTTCTGCTAAAAGACAAAATGAAGATACAAAAAAGATCTAAATCAAAATCGAACACTCGTTTTATCGTTCTATCAGTATGAACCAGATCTAAAACTATATATAGCTCACCATATTACTGTCATTAATCACTCAAAGACAATGTCAGGCCAGTGGTTTTGGCTGACCTGTGTGAAGAGGAAAAAAACAAAAACAATACTGTAAGAAGAATATGTAAAAAGATACTCACATATGTTCTGATTTGTTGGATGTGGACTGGCTGTTCTTTAACAACAGTTTGTGTACCAGAGCATGAGTCTCTTTCTTAAACCACTCTGTAGCTGCCATGCATGCGCAGATATTGGAGAAAAAAAGAACACATGCCTCATTGAACGTAATCCGTGGATTTGCAATCAGTAAAATACAAGTGTAATCATGTGTGCTCCTCTCAGATTGATGAGAATGTGACAAAAGCTGGATTCAGAGTGTTTAATCATGAGATGAACAAACATGAAAAAGTGCTACCCCAACATTTCCTCACCTTCGTTGCCCCATAATAGTTTGTAGGTATAAAACCAACAGATGCACAAGTATCAAATGTTAAAATGCAGATGATACAGACACTACACCAAATGTTTACAACAGATTGAATCAAGAGCTCATTTTTATTTATTCTTTGAACTTGCAGTACTTGCTGCTGTGTGCTGCTAATTGGTCTTGCTGGAAGGATTACACTAATTACAGGAATAATCAACCAGTTAAGAGCAAGAGTTGATTCCCTGGAGGGATTCTGTTACGTCTAAAAAGAAGGGATTTTTAAAACATGTAATAAATGTACCATCCAATAATAATAATATTAATTCAGCAAACATCTTTGGTCATATGTGTACTGTACATAAATCTACATTACTAGTGCTACCTTTCTATACTGTGATTTTGAATCGCACACTCACTCAGATCTCTGGCAACAACACTGTAGCATTCACAAGTAACAAACATAGTTCAGTTAAAGTTTTTATATGAATAGGAATAGTGTAAGGAAACAGTGGAGCATTTGTTATAAAGCACTTTGTCCACACAGAACAAGACATATCAAAGTCATCACAAGGAAAATGTTAACAGTGTGTGGTTCTATGAGACACATTTGACCCTGCCTGAGTCTTTTGACCAGTATTCACATCAATAACTCAACTGTTCATTATACCACCGTCTCCCTGCCAAATAAAAGTTTGAGAGATCTACTAAGGAACTACTACCACAACACAAGACTTGAATACGTATACTTTAAATACTATAAAAACATCCTCACAGCTTTAATGCTCTCTTTCCTTCAAGTTATTTTAGCCATTTTTGTGTGATATGAGTCAGACTCAGAAAGAACAGAAATCTTTTTGGGATTAAATTGTCTCCTTTTCCCATTAAGGTGGCTATAGATGTCCTCTCTTATCAGTCTGCAGCAGATAATACATAAAGTGTGTCTAAAATGTACTAAACATTTCAGCTCAGAACTTGACATCACTGTTTCATATAGCTAAACTAAGAATGTGGTTTGTCAGGCTTGGACCCCAAACACATGAACGTGTGTTGTTACACTTGTCTTTTTTGGGAAATCAAACAGGGAAACGGCGGACCATTCCCTGCCAAAGTCTGACAAACACACAAATGCACACTGTATACCAGAGCCAGGTCATATTGTTTCATTTTGCATACAAACCTTTCTCCAGTTACCTAAGCAACAGCGTGGTACGCATGATTCCTTTTGGTGTGTTCTGTGGTGACAAATTATAACAAAAAGTACAAGGGTAATTACTGTCCAACCAAATCCAGCTGGTCACGGGAGCAGCTCCACAGCCGCAAAGACTTCTGATGAGAAGTTTTGGCTGACAAAATAATTGTTCTCCATTGCTTCAACACTGTCCTCTAAGCAGACACTGTCATGATTGATGAGGCTGCTTTCAGATGTGGGACTGATGACGATTATGCGTGGGACGCCCTGAGGCGAGCTGGGATCAGTGAATGGGGCTTTTCTAAAATTCAGGGAATCAAAAGAGTCGCTCTTGTTGAGATCGCTGATGCTGCCTTTCTTCTTCCAAGCATCTGAAATGTCATCGGTCAGACTCTGACTGCGCTTCCTTGTAAGAACCAGTAAGGGGAGAGAGGCGACGTTGAGAGAGCTGGAAACCAGTTCATGCTCACAGGTGTTAGATGGTTCACTCACGGTAGATGGGTGCTGGCAATGTGAAGGAAAAAAAACAATAACCCAAAACAAATTTAAGATGAAATCACAGTTTTTATGCATAGTGTTTCTCACCTTCTCCGTTGCTTGGTTCTTCCGCTCTAATTGTTTCTTATAGGACCTTCCTGTGGAAGACTGTCTGTATGATGGTATGCTTCTGAAGGAATACCCTGACTTCCTTCCCAAAGGCTCCATCTCTACATCCTTTAACACCTGTGGGGCAGAGTAGAGTTAATGAGAGCTCAACTGAACTAAACTGAAACAAAATAATACAAGAGAAATTCCCCTCAAATGCATACAGCATGCAATTTAACTTCAACTTAAAACATGAACATGAGTAAAACTCAAAATGTGTCAAGAAACTAAAGCTGCAGTATCTTGGATTGAATTTATATTTAAACATTAACCTGCAGTGAAACTCCACTCTTTTTTAATGAAAAAATAAAGAAAAAATGAAATAGTGGGAATGAATGTAGGCAGATAACACATATGTTTGTTTCTTCACATACTGTTAAGACAGTAAAAGTAAATGTTGTACAAGTGTAAGGCATTAGAATACACAAGACTTAAGATTTCAGAATTGTAATTAGATCAGTGATAGCCCATATAAGACATTTTATAGAACAACAAAACACAGGTAAAAATAAGTTTACCATGTCAGAGCAGGCTGTGATAAAGTGAGTCCTTGATGCTGTAGACTTCCTGCTAATGATGGAGTCCCTGAAAGAGGACTCACTGATGGAGGAGGAGATGCATTCCTTTCGAGTGGGAGACAGAAACCTCAGGCAGGGAAACTTCTCTGCCAGAGTCTTCCTAATAGAATACAGACAAACAGGAACAAAAACAATTTGTTTCGTTTTGCTTTTAAAGATGGATATGATGAACTATGACTTCCAAAACAAGATCTACGCAATAAAATAAAGAGTGACGGTAAAACAGAAAACATGACTCGGATTCATCATTTACCTGTATTTGTTGTGTATGATAGCGTAGATAAAAGGATTGTAGATGGCAGAGGCTTTTGCTATGATAGCAGGGACAGCCTTGGAGTAGGGCGACAGGATGTCGGCATGACTGAATGAGACAGAACAGCAGGAGTTAGAAAAAAACTGGCGTCCCAACACCACAACTCAAAGTTCCCTTTTTATTTCTATATCTGGTATCATAATGGAGGGGGATATTGGATCAGGGATTAGCCAAAATGTGCCAGCTGCCAGTGAGGGGTGGTTCAGTCCATCTGATCTGTGTGTTTGTGTGTGTGTGTGTGTGTGTGTGTGTGTGTGTGTGTGTGTGT